>LNAC01000285.1:64585-122486 GCA_002007465.1 Ailurus styani | reverse complement strand
GAGCCCGATGCGGGCCTCGATCCCAGGACCCTGAGATCATGACCTGAGCCGAAAGCAGAGGCTTTAACCCACTGAGCCACCCAGGCGCCCACTTGTTATTTTTTCTTGTGGTGATCTTTTCTGCCTTGTCATTTTATGCAAATAAGAATAGATGCATGAGAGAACAAAATACTAAAGGGTAGCAATGACCCCAGAAAAATATACACTAACCTAATCAGAAGAAAACTGAAACTTGGGGGAGAAGCAAGAGGGAAAAAAACAAAAACCAAAAAAACAAAATCAAAAACAAAAACAAAACCACCCCAAAAATAAAACCAAACAAAAACAAAAATAAAATAAAACAAGACCCTATATTTATATCTATATTATCTATTTCTGTTTCTATATCTATCTCTGTCTCTGTATCTCTCTCTCTCTCTTTATCTCTATTTATTAGACTGTTGAGTTAAACAGACCCTATATGTATACAAAAAATAAGGTTAAATACAATGAAGGGATAAAATATGACTTTAAGGGCGCCTGGGAGGCTCAGTGGGTTAAGGTCTCTGCCTTCGGCTCAGGTCATGATCTCAGGGTCCTGGGATTGAGGCCCACATCGGGCTCCCTGCTCAGCAGGTAGCCTGCTCCCCACCTCCCCCCTCTGCCTGCCTCTCTGCCTACTTGTGATCTCTCTCTCTGTTAAATAAAAAATCTTAAAAAAAAATATGACTATAACATTGAAAGTTAAAAAAGATTAAAAAGTGTTGATAAGATACAATAGTTGAAAAACATTAAAATAGGAAAGAGGAAAAAATTTAAAAGAAAAGAGTAAGAAAAAAAAAATTCAAATAATTTAACTTTGAACGACTAAAGGATCATGGGGAAAACGCCATGAATTCTCTGTGCTGCTTTCCCCTAGCTCTGGAGTTCCACAATTCTCAGCGATCTGTGAACTTGGTCTTGGCTGGATATTCTTACTGACCTTCTGGGGGAGGGGCCTGTTGCTGTGATTCTCAAGTGTCTTTGCCTGAGGCGGAATTGCACCGACCCCACCAGGGGCCAGGCTAAGTAATCAGCTTGGGTTCGCTCTTGGGAGCTTTTGTTCACTGAACCCTTTCCATATAGCTTTGGAGAATGGGACTGAAAATGACGGCCTCCTAATCTCAGACCTAGAGGAGCCGATAGCTCGGGACCTCACTCCTCAGTGTTTCCTCAGAGAAAAGCAGTCAGCCCCTCCCATCTCCCTGGTCTCCAGCCACACTCCGAGCTCACCCAGCCTGTGACCGAGCATTTCTATCTCTGGTGTGCGGCCCCGTTTAGAATCTCCAAACCCAGCAGATTCCTTCAGCCACTCCCGCGCTGCTCCTCCCAGAGAATGGAGGGGGTCTCTCCGGGTCTGCCTCCTGTGGAGTGCCCGCTCAAAGAGCAGTGGCCATCTGTGCTTTGGATCATGGCCCAAGGTAACACCGAGCTGAGAGACACCTTCTCAGCTTGGCTCTGTCTCTCCCATCAGCTTCTCTCTGATACCTGGGAGCTCTGTTGCACTCAGACACCCCTGGTCTTTTTGTGTCCCCATGGGCCCTGACACCACACTGTCCCCATGAGGGCTTCGCCCCCCACTTAGCTTCTGGGGCGACGTCCCTCAGTGGAGCAGACTTCTAAAAGGTCCAATTTTGTGCTCCACTGCTCTCTCAGTTGCCGGGAGCCAGCCCCTCCCCCTGGGGCCTATCTTCCCATCACTTCAGATTCACTTCTCCACACATCCTACCTTCTGGAAAGTGGTTGATTTTCTGTTCCTAGAATTGCTGTTCTTCTTCTCTTCGATCTCCTGTAGAATTTGTAGGTGTTCAGATTGATTTGATAACTATGTGGGTGAATTTCTGGGACCTGAAGATAATTGGTCTCCTACTCCTCCGTCATCTTGCTCCTCCTCCCCCATTTTGGCTCTTTTAGATATACTATTTACTACAGTATGACCTGAGTGATTCATTTAAATTATAGGTTGTAAATGTGACCAGGCGGTTGCACTGATTTAAAAATCATCAATTACTTCGAATTGTGCATTGAAGAGAACTGAAGCTTTTTACCTGCTGTATGTCTCTGACCTCCTTTTGTGTTCTCTGGCCTCATACCCTGAGGTCTAATGACACCGCCCTGCTTCCATTCCATACCTGCTCCATCTGTCTCCACCCTGACACCAACCCCATTCGATTTAATGCTTTGGTGCAATTACTTATGCTACTCCCTCTGCCTGAAAGAGCCTTGTAGCATCTGTTCACCTGGCTAAATTTCATCCTTTAAGGTTCAGCTCAACCAACTCTAGGAAGACTTCCCTGAGCCCCAGATCCAGCTAAGAAGCCAGCCTCACAGTTTCCAAAGTCCCATAGCCTGGCCCTGTCATAATGCTGGCCAGATAATTGTGAAATGGCCTGTTGACTAGATTCAGACTTCCTCAGTGGCAGACCTAATATTTTATGCAACATGGTGTCCCTGGTATATAGCCCAATGCTTGGTGTATAGTAGGTGCCTAGTATGAACTGAACTGCATTTTTCTTGCAAACTCTCTATATTGATTGATTAGTGTACAACCAAAATAAGCAGAAATGATCCTGATTATCAAAAACAGAGGAATTTTAATGCAGGGAACCCATCGTGTAGATGATGGAAGAGCTAAGAAGCTGAAGAGGGAACAATGAAGCAAATTGGAGAATAGCCAACAGTAGGAAGTTGGTTCCATCCTAGAGAGAAGGTGGAGTTGCTGGAACCACAGAGTTGGGGCCTCCAGATTGAAGCTGGAACCAAGCTGGGAAGAGCTGGAGTCTCTACTGCCAAATCTGATGCCCAAAGCAGAGACAGGAAGAGAAATTCAGTGGGTTTTCCCTGTCCTCTGGTCTACATTCTCTTGCCATCTGCTCTCACTGGCTGCATACAGCTGGCAGGCAGCCTAGTGAGGCATCCGGTGGTGGGCAGCCTCCCTGTGATATAGAAGAGGGCGATGAAGGGATCTGTGGGTGAACAAGCCTGTGGAACCACCTCACTCTGCAAAGAAGTAAGAGGTAGAAAGTAAAACTACTTAACATACCATGGGTATCATCATTTACTCCTTTGAATTAGTATTTACTTAGCGTAGTAATTCATGACTCTTTTCTGCCTGTAACATACATTCGAGGTGAAGGTGACTTGCAGAGCACATTGTCATGAATGTCATGAATGTTCCCAGTGTTATTAGCCATTGCCTGTGCATACCTCTCCTCTCCTGTGACTCAAGAAGGACATTGGGATTCATGGAGTGGCATTGTTATGAGAGACAGAAAAGAGTAAGTCAGGGCAGATTAATTCCCTATTACAGAGACACATTTCATAACCAACCCAACTGTCCCAGTTTCCTACCACGAAAGGATTGAGAACCACAGGGCTTGGTCAGAATGTTCTTGCTTCATGTATAAATAGGACAAGGCCATGTCTAAAATTAGAGTGAAAAACTGGAGGATTCCAAAGAATTCACATGAAAAGGACTTTTGCCTCACTATTTTTTAATGGACAATTGCTTTAAAGGCAAACTTCAACTTGTCTGTATAGATATCACTTATAATGAACTATAGAGATAAAATATTTTAGGGAAACCAAATGTTGTGTAGGACTTACGTTCCATGAATGGTTCAACGTGTATGGATATAGTATGCTATTCCTGGGATTCTGATGTATCCTGGCATTTTTTTTTCACACTGGAAGTAGTATTTTTAAAATATAAAATAATGCCTATTTCTTTTGACAATCTACGTTGTTTTGGTTAACCTGGGCTGTTGTGGGACTCCACAATAATTATTTTAAAAGAGGTAGGTCTTTTAATATCATCAAATCATAAGCAATACTCATTCTTCTTCAGAATTGGCATTATATTTTTAGAATTCAGGGAAGAAGAAATATAGAAGTCATGGAATCTTGCTTATATTGGTGATTATTTAATCATGCGAATGCTGTGTCCATAAAATACCTCCTCTTGTTAAAATCCCTATTTGCCATTTAAAAATGCAGAGATTTAAAAGTGCCCTATTTTATCTTCAGCATGCTACATAACAGAATTTTAAAAGTATTTATTTGTTTACATATCTGATGTCATTCTCTACTCACAGCGATGGGGGGGGGAGCAGTGTCCTTCTGTCTTGTTTTTTGCTCCATCCCCAGTGCCTAGGACAGTGCCTACCAGAGAGAAGTGGCTTGAGAATTAATTGTGGGTGACCCATGACTTTCCTTTCTACCTTACTCTGGCATGAAATAAGAGAAAGATGAAGAAGTGATTGGCCTTACTGGTCACCACTTTCCACTTTCCTGGGAAGATGGCATCTAGAACTTGCTCCACTCCACTGAGCTGGGCCAAGCCTTGAACTACCACTTACATGTGCAGGCACTAAAGGAAGAGAGAGCCTGTTAATTGCAAGCTATTTTTCAGTGTTGCCAAAAGGTTACCACTATTAATTATGACATATATTTGAAGAGAAGGAAGTCCTGTCTATATGGCAATAGATTCCACGGTGTCTAATTTGTTTGCTGTAATAAGGCCAGGCTCAGTTATTGATGAATCCATCACCCACATCTTGTATGCTGATGACACCAACTCAGTCTCTCTCTCTTGAGATAATGGTATTGCATACAGAAATGGGTGCTGGGCTGTATATTATTAAGCTCCATAAACACGTTGCACATTAATTGCTACTACTGTGCAAGAAAACATTTTTTTCCTTTTTGTGGTGGAGAGTTCAGTAATTTATTGGGATGACTCAAGCCATCTCTCTAGGCAGCAGGTGAAACGCTGCTAAATCAATCCATATGCTCGGTCTCGGCAAAAGAATCATTTGTCTGACCTGCATGGGTGAAAGATATCGGGCGTCTCAACCACACACAGTTCTTAGCTGCTGTAAATGGACTGGCCCTTGGGGTGATGTCTCTACATACCTATTGGGGAAAAAAAGTAGAAACAGTTACGGGATCAATTTGAACAAAAAATAAATGCTATCTCAATTAATTCAAATGAATAGAACTTTTCTTAGATTTTCTTTTCAGTGTGTGGTCTCCTTCTAGTATTCACATAATGGTCTGAATGTTCCATTTCACCTTTCTGGCACTATCAAAGGCTCAGTTCAGAGGAATAAACAGCTTATCAAGGCAAGGGGGTGGGGCTCAGCTCTTGTTTCCCCAGAGAACTGCATATGAAGTCAATGCCATCCTTTGATGACTCTTTCTCTGTGTGTTAGGGCCTTGCTTGAACTCTCTGACTTTATTGCCTTACAGTTTTGCAGCTAACTTTTTACCCTCATGATTACTTGAGGATACAACTTAAAAAGAACATGATCAAGGAAAGCATCTCCTCTCTCACTCCCTCTCTGTCTCCCCAACCGTGGCTGGCTGTTCTTTTGGTTTGGTTTGTTTGTACTCAATGAGGTACGAGACCCCTCCATTAACAGCGAGGGCTCACCTATGTTTTCTAGACGAAAAGATGCATCTTAAATGGTAGATTCAGCATTTTGTTTTCCCTGTGCATCCACATAGCATGTTTATGTAGAGTTGAAGGCTAAAGAATAATCTGATTTACATAGATGTATCAAAATTTGGTACATTCTTAATTTTCAGAATTCTAATTGGAGAATATTTTCAATTTTCTTTAATGGACAGTGAAAAAAAATGGGTCATATAGAATGCAGCCTCCTGCCTCTGGCCTTTGTCTAACTCTTATTCTGATATCATTATTCCCTCTTTCACTGGGGGCGTGGGAGGATGTTTCCTTTATACCATCCTATTTGATTCTGGTTGGGTAGACAACTGCAGTAACCACAGCACAGAGAGGTAATCATGTGACTCAGGCCTGGTTAATCATAGTACCCCATCCCCTTGGTCAGGGTGATTGTCTCAGTTTAAGACTTGAGCCAAGGCAATGGGAATTTTGTCATGGTATTTTCTACATGGGCTCTCAGGCTGCTTGCTGAGATGGTATGAGCCTGGAGTTGTCTGCCTGTGCCCAGCATTCTCTGGGCCCATCCTTGCTCACAGAGGGAACATCCTGTAAGGAGAGAATGGGGGGGTCATGCATGTCAAGAAGCACTGGTGGGGTGGGAGAGGGAGGGAGAGAGAGAGAACACTCAAAACTAAAAGCAAGTTAATGAAAATATTTATGTGCCCATATTCCATCATTCTGTGTAACCAGTTTCTCCTCTGGACTCCCCCTTGTTATGTGTACTCATTATTTCAGCTGGCTTTGAGTTAGTTTTCTGTCACTTGCAACCAGACATGTTCAGACTCATGTATACACCTGACAGTAAACACCAATCACTGCTTTACTTGCCAATGTGAGTGCTATAAAGTTCCAGATTCTTGGGAGAGCCACTGCTTCAGAGAAAGGCAGCATGACTCTGAGGTTCAGGCTGCCTATGGAGAATTCCAGGCAGCTCATAAAGTAGACAGTGAGGAGAAGGTGGTAGGAAGCTGCACTTACACTTCAACCCTGGATACAAGTCACTTGTCATATTTCCTGACACCCTGGTATTCTTGTGTCATCCCCTCAGTCTTCCAGGACTTGACTTTCCTTTCCCTTAGTTCCTTTTTATCTCTCTCTTTCCATCTGTAGCTGTCAACAGTTGCTTCTTTAGTTTCTTGCTCCTGTCTTTTGTGTCTGTGTCCCCTGTTCTGAGAGATATATGCGTGGGTGGTAAATTATCAAGTCATGTTGACTCTTACCTTTGAGATACTGGGTAAAGACCAGGGGGAAATGTATCTCCCCTACCTCTCTAGGGATGTGGTGAGTTAGGCAGCCATGATCATTTGGTAATTTAGTAATCAAAATCTTTGCTCCCCATCCCCCATCTCTGACTTCTATAGATTTATGACGATGCCTTGGGAAGATTAGCTATCTTCTCTGTGGAAGGCTCAGGGTCAAACCCTAGGCTTATAACATGGCCTTGGAAACATGAATCATGGCTGGGAAGACTAGAGGGCGAGCAGGGGGAGACTTCTCTTCACCCTACCTCCTAAGCTCTGTCATCATCTTTCAGATGGTTCAAGGACTTGCTTTTGGGTACTGGCTCATTTCTTGGATATGTGGCCATTTTTGATAGCTATTGAGAAGGAATGCAGAAGAGAGACCTTCAAGGTGACTTGAAGCATGAGGTCTCCCATTTATCATCCTTGTTGCTAAAATTGCAGTTGCATTATATCATTTATGTGGGGTTGGGGAGTGGTGAAGAGAGGAAGGAGCGGGACTCTGAGTTAGATTGGGTGAAATACCAACGTTGTTCTAACTAGCTCTGAGGCCCTGGGCATGTTCCCTGTGTTTTCCAGCTCTCTGATTAAGCATCTGTGAAATGAAGGAAGTGGCAGTACCTGCTTGACAGAGTTGTTGTGTGAATCAGAAATGAGGTGATAAATATGAAAATAGTCTGTGGATGGAAGCTAGTGGCCTAAATACAAGGCACTGTTCTTGTTAAGGTACCACACTTCAGAAATAGCACCGTCTCAGAGTGCAACACAAAATAAAATCAACTCTGCTTGATGGGAGATGTTTATTTGGATTTTTTTTTTTACTATAAAATAGTAGTTTGGGGAGGTAGAAAATGCTGCATTCAAAATTTTCATATAGTTTCAAAATGAAAACCTGTATGGCTATACCAATGGGGACAGGTGAAAACTACTGATTGTGTTAGGAGGTGCATTTATTTTAAGAAACAATCATTCTACTTAAGATTTGTTTATATGTATTTACTAGTTTGATGCATTTGGAATTATTAGTTCAGATTGTATAACTTCAGAAAACTTTATGTTGACATGCAGACACTTGAAGTTCTACTGGTTATTCTGGCCATGGTTAGAAGTTTTCCCTAGGGAGAAATTGGGATGCCAGACATAGCACTATGTCTAGACATCTCCAAACCCCAGGGACAATGAGGCTAGGAACGTGTTACAACGTTCAAGTTCAACACTTCATAGGACTAAAATGTGCTGTCTGTCACAGGCCTACTGATTTATCACAGAACTGCTCAGATGTCACAAACACATGATGAAAAAGATCACTATGACATCCTAGGACTCTCTGCCCTTTTTTGTGTATGATTTTGAAAAATAACCCCAGAACAGTTAATTAAAAATAACAACAACAAAAAAGATTCTTCATGCTGGAAGAGTTCTGAAAACAATAATAATGTCTTTTATACTCGGGTTCCTTTCCAGATATGCCAAAGGACAAGAGATATCTGCCTGAGAGCAGATTATAAGGGGAAGCCAGAAGACATTTTCAAAAGAGAGTTCACCATTTTTTTCACATGTGTAAAAGATGATTCTGTCAAAACAGGTAGACTTGGATATTCATTAATTAATTCTTAATTCATTACGAATTCCAACTAGCCAATTACTGAGAATTCTGTGGAATTATTTGGTAAAAATGAATAGATAAATACAGGGTGGGCAGCAACAAATAATTAAATGTGCACGGCACCATACATAATTCTCTAAGTACATCCTTATGAAGGGAAAACAGTGAAACAAATGGATAATCCATTAGCTGAGTCTGGTTAAGAAGGAATAAACACAGGAGTTCCATGGGAGGCCAATGCTCCTGTTGCAAATTATTTTATTTCCTCAGCATTTAATTCTGATTTTCTGATTAATGCCACCTAGGCTTAAAATACAGGCTAACAAGCTTCTTGTGGGAGAAAAGGGAAGGAGAAAAAGAGCAACAGGAGGAAGACCTAGAGAGATCTATTAGAAGAAAGAAGAGAAGGAAGAGGTGAATGGAAAACTGGACAGAAGCTGGAAGAAAGAAATGCAGGAACCTGACTGAGGAAGATGGGGCCTCAAATGAAGAACCCCTAGGGAAACCTACCTTTCACCCAGTATAAAATGGAAAACCTTCCCTTAGGGGCCAGGGGTTGTTGAGAATTTGATGTCTTGTGGGGCACCTGGGTGGCTCAGTAGGTTAAGCATCTGACTCTTGATTTTGGCTCAGGTCACTATCTCAAGCCCTGCATTGGGCTCTGTGCTGAGTGTGGAGCCTGCTTAGGATTCTCTCTCCCTCTCCCTTTGCCCCCCACCCTCCCTTGAAGTTCCAGTTGGTTCAGTATGTTTCCTTTCAGAATATACATCTCTCTCTCTTCAGCTTCCAGGGGAAGCTCAAGCATCAGGTGGAAATATGTAAACTTCTCTCAAATAATCTGCTTTGCATTATCTTCAGGAAGCTTGTGCTCATGGAGAATCCCCACTTTATAATGGTAGAAGATGGGAGACTCTGAAGGACAGGGCTTCATGTTGAGTTAGTTTCTCTTGAATGAACCCCTTCACAATATTTTTTGTGAATGAGAAAAAAAAAAACAGAGGTCTAGATTACAGGTATGAGCCTAGTAGAAATTTGGAGTAGAAACAAATATGCAAGTTACAACATGAAGATTTTCTTCCTGTAAAGCACAGGAACTGTAGATGGTGAAGCTAAAGAATGGGCTCCAGTCAATGTCCTCAGCTATCTGGAAGAATAAAGCAGACTAAATGAGAAACATGTACACAAAAGTGCTTTAAAAGAGTATGATGCTTCACCAATGAAAGCTACTCTTATTGCTATTTTATAGAGAAGATGTTGTGCTTCAGTTTCCACCTAGTTTAATCCAGGGCATATTTCACCTTATTTGATCATCTGTTAGCCCATAAAGAGGATCCTATCGACTATTCACCAGAAATATGGGAATGCTTATTCTTTCTACTCTCTGATTTTATCATGGATATCAGGTCTCGGACAAGGACATTTGTTCTCATGGGGTCCTAACTAAAGAAACTGAGCTTGGAGATCAGCCACTGAGGTCCAGAGAAGCTGTGACCTGCCCAAGCCCAGAGTTGGCTCAGGTCTCCTGACTCTCTGCCAAATGTTCCCTACACTCTACCCTTGTGCTGTTCCTGAGTGATGCTTGGAGTCATAAGACTCTGTACTTTGTGATGCTCACCTCTTGTACCTCATCTCTGCTCTTTCATGGTATCCAGGATGGGTCACAATGGGGTGGCCATTATGAACCGCTTAGTGTTCTCTGAGAAGACCTAACTGTGAGCAACAGTTTCCTAAGGAATTTGGGAAAATGAGTTGAGCTATGTTCTATATGAACCCAAAGAGTTAAAGTCCAACTGAAAGATGGGTAGGTGTTGAGGTCATTGATAGTGTCCATAGGCAGGTGTCTGTCAGTGGGAGCCCTGGATAGTCCAGTGACTACAGAGTTGGGTGACTGGTTCTGTGTTTATGGGGATAGGAAGATTCCTCTAAGTCATGTAACCAGGAGTCTGGAGGAATGTTCCATGAAGATATGGAAAAATCCTGGAAGACTTTGGATCCACAACCGTAGTCTTGAGCCTCCACAGTATTTCACTTTTCAAGGCATTGAGTATAAGGATAGTCTTGTGGGAACCTGAGACCCCTTTGTGCCTTCATGTGCAGGTTTCCTAGCAGATCCCACAGGCACAAAACTGCAGGTGCTCAAGAACCACACAGGCAGCAACCATGTGGCTGCTGGCCAGACAACAAGCAACAATTCCTCCTCAGCCTGGCTTGGCCAGTGTTCTCCTTTGTTTTAGAAGTAGCTTTTTTATGCAGAACTATGGCTTTAGTTGAGTGAGAAGAATGTACTCTACTAATCTCATTTTAGAAATCCTAGGAAATCAGAGATATAGAAAGAGGTTACTTTATGGAATCCATCATGATATTTCTTCAGTGGTTTGCATATGAAGACTAGAAGTCCCATGCAATTGCAGTCTTTTGGTTATCATCCCAGATCACTCACTGTCACTAGCATAGGGCAAGGGAATTTCTTAGTTTCCTGCTGCATCCTATGTGCTGTGTGCTCCTGCCCTTTCCCCTGTCAAGCTCCATAGAGGAATCACTATTTGCTGCCAGTCATTTCAGTCTCACGGAGGACACTGGTCTATGGCACACTGGCTGGTAGTTTTGTATCCATGGAGTCTGGACCAATGACATCTCCACTAACCTCAGGATGACAGCTTGGCTCTTCACCATTATTCTACTTGACTGTTTCCTTCCCTCCTAGTTACTGAGTCTGTGCTGTCTCCTTCTTGTCACATGTTGGTTCTTATAGATGATGTTGTCAAGTGACATGTAAAAATTAATTTCATTTCCACTCAAATGATACTTCTGTTAAATCTTCTTTTATGTCCCCTTTTGTAATTAATCAGTTCTTTATCTTCACCCCACATTTATTGTTGCATTTGAGTACAAAGCACAAATGGGTGCCTTGTTTTATAGTAAACTGTCATTCCTTCCTAGACAGAGAGTGGGTTTAATTTATCCTTGAATCCCAGCACCCAGCACAGTGCCTTTGCGTATGGAAAGAGTAGTGGTAGAGATGGGGGAGTGCACCTGCTGGTTCTCCCTCTTTGGGTAGCATTAAGAGGAAACTTCTCTGTCCCTTGCAGGTAGGCAGGGCTATATGAATAGGTCTTGGTAATGAAATGAACAAAAGTGACATAAATCACTTCTAAGCTGAACCATTGAAAGGTCTGTGTGACCCTCCAGCTTTTTCTTCTCTGCTTTGATGACTGTGGTGATGTTGAGATGGCAAAAACACAAGAAGAAAATAGGACAAGAAGAAAAGCAAGAAGAAAAAAATTGGCCTGGAAAATTTTTCCAAACAGAAGAGAGTTTGCATAAGCAGGGAATGAACTTTTGCTGCATTCAGCTGCTGAGATTTTAGGGTTTATTTCCCCTGCAAGGCTGGTCTTTTCTGCCTGGTACAGATGGTCCATAATTCATGGAATTGCATGGCAAGTCTAGATATCTACAGATGCATCTCCTTGAATGATAAAATTTATTTGCACCTTCCATTTTTCTTTCTCGATATAACCTCACTTAGACCTTGGTAATTCTGAAGGGGAAAATATAACAACTTGTTAAACTCTACAGGGGCCAGTTGAAAACAACTGGGCAAAAGTCAACACCCAATTCAACTGTGTTTTTACCTAGCCTACGAAGGACTACAGCCGTTTGGAAATTAATGAATATCTCCAGTAGATGGAAAGGTACCATATCTCTCCCAGGAGTTGCTGTACTTTTGACATATTAGAGAAATTTACAAGTGGCTTACCTTTTCCACCTTGGCACATGCTGACTTTACTTAATTGGGCTCTATGGAATATGGGGAGACTCCAGATTACTCAATGACTTTTCATTCCCTATATACCAATTTTACTCTGTTTGTGTGTAATGGGTAACTTAATGTATTTATTACAGAAGTGTATTTATTTTGTATACACACATAGTAATCATATAATATGCATTTACAGATTATTTCTAGGGACTTAAAAATATTGGAAGACAACAGTTGTTTGTAACCTTTCTTTTGCTAGTATAATCTCTGGGAATAGTCTGTCATCAACGGAGGGATTTTTTTCTGGCTAACTTCATGCAAAGTATCTCTCCTCTCTGCACATCCATTTCCTTCTCTGGAAAGTGGGGATAATACTTATTCTTCAGATTGTGTGGGGAGTAGAGGAAAATGTTTGTAAGGATCTACTCACTCCTTGGCAATTTGTAGATATTTCATAACAGGAATTGATAATAATTATGTATTATACTTTTGTATAACTTTAGCATTTAAACAGAATTCACATTTTTGAAAACTTCAATTCACCCTCACAGTGGATTTTGGGGTAGGTTTTATTATGTCCATTTTGTAGTAGACAAAAGTGAGCCTCAGAGAGGGTACTGTAGCTGGCGCAAAGTCACAGACTAGGAAGTGGCAGAGCTGGGACTGAAAACTAGGCTCCTAACTCACCCTGGTTTTGTAACTGGAAAGTACCTTGAAACAGTGGTTAAGAGCAGGGGAACGGGGGAAGAAAACAGTCTAGGGTCAATAACACAGAGCCTGGCAGAAAGGAAGAGTTGAACACGTGACCACTATTATTGTATTATAAGTACCAGTGACCATTAATTATGTCTTCAAGTTGATTTATCTTAAAGGGAATCATCAGGGACCCTTTGGCCTCATACGAGTAATTTCTGTAAATAAAACTGTTACGGTGTGTGGACTATGCTGTGGTTTAACAGAGCACTGGAACAACAACAACAACAACAAACAAATTACTGAAAACTATCCTGTGGTGTACACTACCGTTTGCGTCTAGTCACCTGTTGGACCAGAAAGTCATTCTCTGCATACTGAAATATTAGAAATAAAATATGGCCCTTCTCTGGGGTGTAATAAGAGAACCAGAGGTTTATTCCTTGAAGTGAAGATGTATCATGTCTCATATGCCTCTGTTTCTCCAGGATGCCAGAGAGTGCATGTCAATATTTATGCCATCCCAGCACTCAAATTAGCTTCTCTAATAATCAAGCTGAAAAACACACCCTCCTTGTAGCCTGTTCTCCCACATACAGCATTCTTCTGATAGAGGCATTCATTTCAATTAATGCAAAAGCAGAGGGGTTTTAGCTGCCCATCCATTTGGCAAGGGATTTGGGAATAGGATCAAAGTTGGTTTTATTTCAGTAGGGTCTCTGGTGAGCTGTTAATTACTTGGGTTTCAAATCAGATGGCATTTGAAATAGAATATTGAATTACACCTGTGTTTGGGGGTCAGTTTATCTTCTGATATGAAGGTAGATTTGTGGCAGGAAGGAACAGGAGGAAATGAAGTTAGTTTTCTTCCTGTGTTTGATGGGGGAAAGGTCTTTGTTGCTAAAATATTCCTCAGGGCTTTCTATATGGGGCTAAACCAATGGGGAAAATTATGTTTCAGGAACTTTGAGCCAGAGCAAGCCTCCATTTATCCCTCAAACAGATTAAAAAATGTAATCTTAGACTTGTTAATATGAAATATAACTTGCACGTACATACATACACATGTGCATATACAGACACATATGATTTTGAGTACTTAAGGTGAATTGAAAACTTAGTTTCGTGGGAAACGGAGTAGTGGAATTAATGTTTCTGAGTATTCTACTATTTATCTCAAACATTTAGATTTTCCTTTTATTGAAATTAAGCTTTTGTTTGTTTACCCATTTACACTTGTCAGAGGAAGGTATCTTCTTTTGGAATATTTCATTTGCTCACTGCTCTCCAAATACACCCATCTCCTTCCTGTTCCATAAGCACCTATACCCTTCCCTGCCTCAGAGTGCTTGTTTCCTCAGGTCCATCTGTCCATGGTGCTCATTGCTAGCTCTCTGTGCTATGCCTTTCAGGTTTCAACTCTAACCTTGCTCCCTCGAAGAGGCTTTCCCACCCACTGACTCTGCCTTATAGCCCTATTTGTTCCTTCAAAACATTGATATCGGTTGGCATCTATCTTATTTATTTATTTGTCTCCTATATATGGTCTTGGCCATGAGAGCAGGCAGGGGCTTGGGTTGTTCTTCATAGCCCACATATTCAGTACTTACACTGTTCCTGGTATGTGGTGAGCCAAGTGTCTCACATTTATATAGTGAATGAATTGGGATAAGTGAACAAACCATGGCCACACCTTTTGTTTTCACAGAGCATGGACCAAACCATTAGGAGTGTATGACATTCAGGTTCAGTCCTTATAATTTAAAATGTAATTTTATAAAACTAGACAGTAACAGAAAAACTAACAAAGCTGTGTGTATAGATGCCACTGTTTAAAAAAAAATATTTTATTTATTTATTTGACACAGAAAGAGAGAGAGAGTACAAGCAGGGGGAGCTGCAGAGGGGGAGGAAGAAGCAGGTTCTCCGCTGAGCGGGGAGCCAAATGCAGGACTCTATCCCAGGGCCCTAAGATCATGACCTGAGCCTTAGGCAGATGCTTAACCAACTGAGCCACCTAGGGGCCCCTAGATTCCACCATTCTGGCCCAAGAACATTTTGACAACACCATGCATTTGGGAGCTGAGCTATTCATATGATAAAATTGCTATAGCTTCTCTCTTGGCTTCACTCAGTGTGGGTCTTTGTTTCTACATCCTTGTAGGTGTCTCCTCTTGTCTTCTGTCTCCTTTTCATATCCTGCTTTTTACCTTTATTTCTGTCTCTCAAAAACTGCTGACAATTTTTCATGGGTTACAAATACAAGCTATCTTTCTTTTATCAAATTCATAACGGCTATTACGAGTAGAACTGATCACAACAAAATAACACTGACAACAATGCAACTGCCTGTGGTAGAATTTGTTATTGGCTAAAAAAAATTGATGGCAAAATTAAATCTTCTTGACAAAATTTAGGCAGCAAAATTTGATCTGAGAAAATTGAACTTTGTGGAAATAAAAAAAACTCAAAATGGCAGAAGCCATAACTGTTAAAATTGGATGTGACTGAAAACAAAACGAAACAAACCAAAACAACCCGATTTAAAATTTCTAAGGAAAAGAATTGATACTGACCAAATAATATCAGTGAAATAAAAATAATGGCAAGATAAAAGCATTTACATTATTTAATCAAGGGGAGAGATGACTGGGGGAGCTCAATCAATAAATCTTAAAGTATTAGAAAGATAATTTATTGTGTGGAAGGATGGAGAGCTGTTCTTTTCCAGTAATAATTAAAAAAAGGTCCAAGAATGCAGCAGGGAGTTTAGAAAGAACTTCCTGTCCACAGGGGGCTTGGAGGCCCTGGAATGCATTACCAGGAAGGCAGGTGGTGAGGGGGAGCTAGGTGGGAGGATAGAGTGTAGGGGTACGTGTTTGGGGAGCCCTTTCTGAAGTTTCTGGAATAGCGTGTAGCAGAAAGCTATCATTTGGAGGTGGTTTTCATACATTCTTTTCAGACTAAAGACTCAAAGATGAATTAGGAGTTTTGTTCCCTGGAGTACTCCTTAACCCATACTTCTATGATTCTATGACTTTTTAAATTCTATTTTGCTCTTTGGTAAGAAAGTGAAATTATGGTATTTAGAAAATAAAAAAAGTCATTTTATATCTTGGTATTAAAACTTTTAGTTTTAGTTTTAGTTTANATTATGGTATTTAGAAAATAAAAAAAGTCATTTTATATCTTGGTATTAAAACTTTTAGTTTTGTTTAAATGTTTTTTAAAATTGTTGTTTTTTTTAAAAAAGATTTTATTTATTTATTTGACAGAGAGAGACACAGCAAGAGAGGGAACAGAAGCAGGGGGAGAGGGAGAGGGAGAAACAGGCTCCCTGCTGAGCAAGGAGCCCGATGCGGGACTCGATCCCAGGACGAGGGGATCATGACCTGAGCTGCAGGCAGATGCTTAACAACTGAGCCACCCAGGTGCCCAATTGTTGTGTTCTTATGACCCAGGCTCCAGTGTCTTTCAGGAATTAGTTTTAGGTATGAGGAATTCTGGAAATAAAATGGTCATTGTGATGACTATTAAGGGTTGTTTTAAATTTGGAATAATGGAAGTTTTCACTCCGTAGGGGAAAGAATCTAAGGATTGGGGAAATAAAAATGATCCATTGTAAGAGCAAAAATGTAACTGTTGGTTTTTATGAGGGAAAACATTCGGGCCCTGTAGACAAAGAATATTTGATGAGAGCCTTATCTGTGAAAAAAGAAAGATGCAGAAAATTATACGACTGATTGTAATTGCTAATCCTACAATTCTGTAGTAAAGGTTGTGCCATAAAGGTGGAGTGGTAGAATGAGTGGGAAGGTAGGCCCCCTGGAGCACCCAGAGGACAGGAAGTAGCTCTAATCAGGATGGGAAAAGCCATTAGTGTGAATGGAAACAAGATAGTGGCTGTCAACAGTAGGTTGAGGTTGCCCTTCTTTGATGAATGGGAGAGTCACTCTTACTTCTTTGCTCCCAGGGTGAGTGCATCACATGAGAAGCAGTAACTAAATAAGGGACCATGGCATCCAAGAAGAAACAAGCAAAGTTATTTAGTAAGTGGAAGGGTGCTATTGATTAGAGAGGTCTCGGGGCACCTGAGTGGCTCAGTTAAGCATCTGCTTTCAGCTCAGGTCATGATCCTGGAGTCCCAGGATCGAGTCCCACATTGATCTTCTTGCTCAGCGGGGGTCTACTTCTCCCTCTGCCCCTCACCCCACTCTTGTGCTCTCTCTCTCTCTCAGATAAATAAATAAAATCTTTTTTAAAAAAGAGGTCTCGAAAGCAGATTCTAGATCATTTCCAAGTCATCACATTCATTCAAATCCTCAGAAATTCTAGGAGACTGAAAAGAGCAGTGAATGCATCCCATGACCACCTTTCAGAAGAAGTAAAACTTTTTTCAGAAGTAAAACTTCTTTAACTTCTAAAAGCAAAATTTACTTTCAGAAAAGTAAAACTATCAGTGGTTGTGGTTTATGTTAAAGGATTTTCAGACTGAAGCACCAGAAATTCTAAGCTACTCTTGGCCTGATATTAGGAATAGATAATAGAGTGTGTTTGTTTTTAAAAATCTATTTATTTGTTACCATACAGAGATACAGAACTTTTTCTCTTGTGATGAGAGCTGTTAAGGTCCACTCTCTTAGCAACATTTCAATATGCAATACAGCATTGTCAACCATGATTGCCCTGCTATACATTATATCCCTATTATATTCCCCATTATTATATCACTCATTTTATAACTGGAAGTCTGTACTCCTTGACTCCCCTTACCCACTTTGCCTATGCCCCACCCTCTGCCTCTGGCAACCACTAATCTGTTCTGTGTATCTACAAGCTTGGTTTTTAAAAATTTTGAAAATTATTAAAATTATTAAAATTATTGACATACAGTGTTTGTCTTTCTCTGACATCTATTTTTTTCTTTTTTAAAGATTTTATTTATTTATTTATTTATTTATTTATTTATTTATTTATTTATTTAGAGCAGGGAGAGGAGCAGAGGGAGGGAGAGAATCTCAAACCAACTCCATGCTGAGTGATGGGCTTGACGTGGGTCTCAATCCCACGACCCTGAGATCATGATCTGAGCCAAAATCAAGAGTTGGGCACTTTACTGACTGAGCCAACCTAGGTACCCCTCTGTCTCATTTATTTCAGTTAACATTATGCCTTTAGGATCTATCTGTGCCATTGCAAATGACAAAATTTCATGATTTTTATGGCTGAATAATATTCCAGTGTGTGTGTGTGTGTGTGTGTGTGTGTGTGTGTGTGTGTGTGTGTGTGTGTATGCATATCGTATTTTCTTTCTCCATCGTTGATGAGGCTTATGTTTCCATATCTTGGCCATTGTGAATAATATTGCAATGAACATGGGGGTGCATATATCTTTTCAAGTTAATGATTTCATTTTCTTCAGATAATTACCCAGAAGTGTGATTGCTGGATCATCTGGTAGTTCTATTTTTAATTTTTCAGGAAACCTCTGTACTGTTTTCCATAGAGGCTGCTCCAATTTACATTCTCACCAACAGTGTACACGGTTGCCTTCTCTCATAGCCTTGCCATCTTTCATTATTTCTTTTTTTTTAAGAGTTTATTTTTTTTAATTGTCTGAGAGAGAGAGAGAAAACAAGCAAGGGGAGCAACAGGCAGAGGGAGAAGCAGGCTCCCTGCTGAGCAAGGAGCCTGATGTGGGGGTCCATCCCAGGACCCTGGGATTATGACCTGAGCTGAAGGCAGAGGCTTAACCAACTGAGCCACCCAGGTGAACAGCATTTTTTATTTCTTATCTTTTTTGCTAATAGCCATCCCTAACAGGTGTGAGGTGGTATCACATTATGGTTCTGATGTTCACTTCCCTGATGATGAGTGACGTTGAACATCTTTTCATTTACCTGTTGGCCATCTGTATGTCTCCTTAGAAAAAAGGTCCTCTGCTTATTTTTTAATCAGATTATTTGTTTTTTGTTTGTTTGTTTGCTGCTGAGCTGTGTAAATTCTTTATAAGTTTTGGATATTAAACCCTTATCAAATCTATGATTTGTAAAGATTTTCTCTTATTCAGTAGGCCATCTTTTCATTTTGTTGGTGGTTTGCTTTGCAGTGTAGAAGCTTTTGAGTTTGATGTAGTCTCACATGTTTATGATTGGTTTTGTTGTCTTTGCTTTTGGTGTCAAATCCAAAAAAAATCATTGCCAAGACTGTTGTCGAAGAGCTTACTCCCTACGTTTTCTTCTAGGAGTTTTATGGGGTCAGGTCTTACATTCAGGTCTTTCATTTATTTTGAGTTAATTTTTGTGGATAGTGTAAGATGGTGACCCAGTTTCATTCTTTATATTTCTTTAAGGTGACTTTGTGGTGAGACTATTTGTCATGTATTTCAAATACAAGGAGTATAGGAGAATGGCGTATGTGCCCCTGTTGATATTACATGAAACAGACAACTGGGGGAAATCATGAAGCTTCATACATGTTATGGTGCCATGCCAGGAAGACAATGAAAACTTTTCTCTCTGCTTACCTTAAAAAATAGTCACATAGCTTATTTAAAAAGTAGCTGGTACTGTGGCGATGATGCTGGTAGACAGGAAAATCTATTAGGATTAGATTAAGTGATTAGTGCTATTTGTTTAAGATTAGGAATGACTAAAAGAACTATATGAATGCAGCTTGTTTTTTCTTTCCATGTGATTCTCTTGAGTTCCCTATAATGATTAGTAATAAAGATGAATATTCATTTTTATGTTTTTAAAACTAAAGGTTGGTGATCGTGATAATGATTTTATTTTTAAAGGCTATGAAGTAGACTACAATTTTCACTTGATAACATTTAGACCTCATTGAAATTTAGACCTCAAGGTTATAACCATGACATCACCCATCTGGTGGCGATACCCTTATTTCAGGCAAAGTATCACTTCTGAAAATTCAGACTTCTAAATTGACAGTTCGTGCCATGGCAACTTTTTTTTTTTTGAGTAGTCTTTGAGTAATTAAAGTTTGATCTTCGGGTAAAAATAGAGAATTGACCTTAAACAAGATGTTTTGGTACTTATATATTCTTATAATAATTTTATGTCTAGCAGAAGACAGACTCATCAAGCTAGTTTTGCACACAACATTTGGAAAGTGGGCTGCTAAAAGGTTAGTTTATTATAGACACCTAAGGTAGCGGTGAATTTCCAAGCTATTTATACTGGTAAGATTAAATTGCCTTATCGGTACTTCTTGCTGAATAGACTTTTTTCTTCTCTTCCTTTGTAAATTGTTTGAAGATAGTTTTTTTCTTGCATGTGAAAACCAGTGCTGACAAGTCAATCTAATATCAATAGGATTATAGCCTATGAATATATTTTTTTTAATTTTATTTTTATTATTTGCCCAAGGGGTACAGGTCTGTGAATCATAGCCTATGAATATTTTTGACAACTAAGCGCCCTTACATGGATTTCCTGTTGTCCCCTGAAACACTCTACTGTGGGAAATTTCAATATGGAGCAAAGAAAGTTTTACCGCCAATTTTGTGCCTGAAACACAAGAAAAGATGAACAGACGTCTGCTGCATTAAAAAAGGACACAGGCATGCATTAAATCCCTTATGTCTTACTTTTTAATGATGCAATTGTGAATTATGTTCTTGTTGCATTTGTAATTAGAGGCTGCAGCAGATGGTGAAGACTTATTTTAAAGTGATGTGTCTATTAAAATAAGCCACACTGCCAAATGATTGTTCACTGTAACAGCATCTTTACGCCCCTAAAACACTCCGATTCTTTGTTGATGTGCAGTTGATTACCACAGCTGATTACATATGTGCACATATTTGCTTGGAAATGTATCAGAGATATTTGATATGTGCAATACTTTATTTTAAAGTGTGTGTTATCACAATTATAGATAATGAAGCTTTCAATGAATTATTCAGTCATGCTCATTTACAAAGGGAATGCTCTGATTTCCCTTTTCAATAAAATGAGGCATGAATCTTTTTAAACTATTGAGGCTAATTCTCCCTACTCTGTGGGAGAAGTCTTGAATGGAGAGTGGGGGAGTTTCTGAGTATTGAGATTCTCGTATGCACATTCTTATAAAGAGTAGTTTTGGTTTGGGTGAACTCAGTCCATGGATAGAGGTGGAATCTCAGTCTAAGAGTGGGAATGGAGAGCAATAGGTACTGAGTGGGAGGGTAAAAATGGATGAGAGTTTGTAGTCAGATTGATAGTTATGTATTACAGTAGGTTAGGCTTTGAAAAGAAGCGACACCTAAAGCTTGCTGGCGTATAATGACAAGGTGTTTCTCTCTCTGAGAATGTTTGCATGTTTATCACGGGACATATAAGGGATTCTGCTCATCATCGTCTGTAAGGACCAGATTGATGGAGGTTACATCTCAAAATGGGCTTACACAGTTGCCTCACTAATGGGTAAAGGATGTGGTCACTTAAATACTAGCTTTTAAAACTTCTTTGTGAGGGACACCTGGGTGGCTCAGTTTATTAAGCATCTGCCTTTGCCTCGGGTCATGATCCCAATGGTCCTGGGATCGAGCCCCACATGGGGCTCTCTGCTCACTGGGGAGCCTGCTTCTCCCTCTCCCTCTGCTGCTCACCCTGGTTGGGCTCTCTCACTCTATCTGGCATATTAAAAAAACCTTCTTTGTCAAAGAGTCAAAATAGATCATGTGACTAAATCTAACATTAAGAGGGCAGAGAAGTGCAATCCTACTATGTGCCTGAAATATTTGGTGAACAATAGTTATGACCACCTCGTTATGTAATTTTCTGCAAGGCTGTATGTCCATGAGCCAGTTCCTCTACCTGGCTACTATGGGTACTCCACTTCTATCATCTTGGTCCTGAAATATCATCAGATCCACTACTTTATGTTCAACAATGTGCATAAAGACCTTCAGAAAAGGGGAGGAGTAGAGAAGGCTTCTGGTTTAATGTTTTCCAAACTGGTTCTCTTCAAAGGTGTTAAATTCAGAAATAAGGATTGTGTGGTGGTCAAGACTCTTGGAGTCTTTGGATAAGTTACACAAATTACTTCTCAGAGCCTTTAATTTGGTAATATGAATATTTATGAGGCCAATACAGCAAGCAGTATTTCTTAATTCTATAGAATCTCTTTTGGGGGGCTTCGTATGGGATGGTATTTTGTGGAGACACATTTTGGGTAATGCTGTTTAGGACTCTCTCATTCGTACTTGGTAGTATGTTTGGTCACTATTTTAGCTTCTGGGTTGGTGAACACATCAAGGTGCTGGGAGGGTGATAGGCCCAGAGAAAGTATGGAAACTCCAGGCACCCCTACCCCATACTTTGCTCTATTATTTTTTTTAAGATTTTATTTATTTGAGAGACAGAGACAGAGATAGCAAGAGGGATAGTGAGAGAGATGGCAAGAGAGAGCACAAGCGGGGGGGTGGGGGCTGAGGAAGAAGCAGGATGCAGGGTTTGATCCCAGGGCCCTGGGATCATGATCTGATCTAAAGACAGCTTCTTAACCTACTGAGTTGCCCGGGCGCCCCTACCTTGCTCTATTCATGTCTTCCATTTGACTATTCCTGAGTTGCATCTTTTATAATACATCAGCAAACATAAGTATCTTCCTGAGTTCTGTGAGCTGCTCTAGCAAATCATCAAACCTGAGGAGGGGTTGTGGGAACCCTCAAATTATAGCAGATAAGCAGATGATCAGAAGTAGAGGTGGTCCAGGATTCGTGACTGGCATTTGAAGTAGGGGCGTCTGTGGGACTGAGCCTCTTTCACTTGTGGGATCTGGTGATAACTCTGGGTGCTTCATGTCAGGACTGAATTGAATTCTTGCACAGACAGGCATGTCTGGAGAATCAAAGAATTAGTTGCTGGGGTTGGAGAACACCAGAATTGTTGGCAGTTCTCGCAGGAAGGTGATGAGGGCTTCCATAGCCACACCTTTTCCTCTAGCCCTCATCTTCTCCCTAGCTTGGGAAGGAAGCTGCATGGCTGCAGGGGCAAAGGGACATTTTGTGATAGGAAAATACATGTCTGACATGAAAACAGGAGTTAGCTTTATAGTGTTGAGCTAGGACTGGCAGTTCTAGGGAAGCACTCTATGCCCTATTCCATATGCAAGAGATAATTATAATCCTTTTCTGACATTAAATAATATATGTTATATAAATATAAATATATATTATATCTATATAGCTGACCCTTGGATAACATGGGTTTGAGCTGTGTGGGTTCACTTATATGTGGATTATTTTTGGTATAATATAGTACTATATTTTCTTTTATGATTTTCTTAACATTTTTTGTTCTCTAGCTTACTTTACTGTAAGAATACAATATATAATACATGCAACACACAAAATATGTATTAATCCAGTGTTTATGTTATTGGTAAGGCTTGTATTAGTAGGTGAGTTTTTGGGGAGTCAAAAGTTATGTGTAGATTTTTGACTCACAGTTGTAGGTGCCCTAAGCCCGACATTATTCAAGGGTCAACTGTATAAGTGTATATATGTCTGGGTGTGTGTGCATGTGTATATTTATATTTATATACATAAGACATCTAGAACCAGGGATATAAGGTGACTCTGCTACCACAATAATAATGATAAAAATAGATAACAGTTTTTAATACATTGTAAGTATTTCTAAGCACTGGGCTAAGTTATGGATATCTCATTTTGTTCTTAAAAAACTCTATGAGAAGTGGTTATTATAAATATTCCCATTTTAGAGATGAGGATACTCAGATTCAGATAGGTTAATATATTTGTCCAAAGACTTACAGCTAATAAGAAGCAAAGCTAGGATTAGATGAACCCAGGTGGTCTGATGTTCTTAACCATTCTGCCACTATAACAATTATTCCTTATGTTTGACAGTGTTTAATGGTATTTAAAACATGTATGTAGAGATGATACCATTTGTCCTCCACAGAAACACTGTTAGATGCCATGTTCTCTATGTTTAAAGATAAGGAAATTGAGTCTCAAATAGTTGCATCTTAATTTAAAAGTAGGTAACTCAAGTTCTGGTCTGTTCTTTTCCTAATGCATGTCTTGTTCCACCCCCTTTGGTTTTATCTAGCTCTATTCCCTTTTCTCAGATTTTCTTCTCTTTTCTCCCCCCATCCTACAATCTGGATTTGTAGCATGTGAACAACTAGGAAATAATTGCTTGGGATAATCACAAAAAGGCCAGAGAAGTATTAAAAGAACTTTAAATGATGAATTTAGACACCTGAGCCCCAAAGAAATTAATGCAAATACCACTGCATTGCATTCAATTTAATAAATCTTCATCCAACACATTCTGTGTGTCAGGTCTTTGGGACAAAGAATATCCTACACATACACATACACACACACGCAGACCCACCCCCACACACACCAACAAAAGATCAAGTGTTTTGGGTGACACAAATCCTATCAGATGAGCATTACAGAGGGGGGCTCGAATAGCCACAGTCACTGTACCCTTATCTCCTCTACTATTTCTTGTAACTTCCCCTTCATTACTCCTTTTTCTAAAAAAAATAAAATAAAAAACAGAGGCAAGACAGAACTACAGGGAAATGGGACTGAGAGAAGGGAACCAAAGACCATGGAAAAGCATGAAAATGATGGGCTATTTGACCCACATAAATGTGATTCACTGAGTGGACTCAGCTGTCTTTCACCTGTGCAGCCAATGCTAGTGCATGTGAGAGGGAACCCCATGCAGTCATATAGGAATGACCTTAATGCATTCTCCACCTAGACAAAGGGTATCTTGAGTGTAATGAGCAGCTGTCTTTTTGCTCAAATGACATAAAAGGGACAGCCCTAGAATTTCAGCACCCACCACCAACGTTTTGTGCATGGTTAAGTGACAGCTGTTCCTTATTCTGGGTTAAGCTATGAGTGTGAGGAGCAGGACCATATCAGTAAGCATAGTAAAGCTAGAACCTTCAAGAAACAGAAGAGCCTAGTGCCTTACAGCTATGGTTCTTCAGAGTTGCCTACTTTTACTTGAATAATGACATTGCTCTTTTGTAATAGACTGAATTACCTAAAATTTGAATAATCCAAGGTCAGAAGATTGTGGAGATATGTTTTGTTTGAGTTGCTCAAGGTTTGTAAAAAAAATGATTTTGAATGCCTCATTCAACATGCATACATTCTCCAGGTAGCTTTTCTTTCTAGTAGACACTTGGAATAAATGGATGAGTCTCTAGAAGTTGATGAGGGTTTTAGGGGAGGAGGATCTGTGGGTGGGTTCTTTCATAATGTTAGTGTTTAGGATAATAATGACTCTGCCTATGTTTTTAGACAGAAATGAATAGTAAATAGTAATAGATAGTAGAAGATAGTAAAAGATAACCATGTCGTCATGAATAGCAACAAGCAAACCATTACTCTAACCGTCATATAGATGTAGGTGGGGATTTTGTAAGACCCAGGTAGCCCATATTCTTTAAGTCAATGGCTGTTGTATTTTTCCTAGAGATGATTATGCCAGGATGACTTCCTAGCTAATAAGAAGGCAGCAGGATGAAGATAAATATATTTGTTGAGTCTGGAGACCTTTGTTTTAATCCTGGCTTTGCCTATAACACAATGTCACCTTGTGAAAATTGCTGATTATCTCTGATTTTGGTTCCTCATCTGGAAAATGTGGAAGTTGGTGAGGTGATCGTCAATGCCCTGTCTAGCTTTAAAATTCTATGATGCCGGGAATATGGTTTGCCCATCAGTGAAAAGTCACTGAGCCGACCTTGGAAATTGCTTCATGCCAATTAATCTCTTTCCTCTCTTTAGTGGAAAATAATCAGAAAAACGGTTTCATATTATAAAGCATGAATGTTTCTTTGGAACCCCCTCCTTTACTGCATTATAAAAACCAAGTGACCTACTATATCCATTTGTGTCTGAGACAAGTATTAACAAAAAATACTTCCATAAAGTTAACTCTTAAGATTGTGGATGCTGTATTATTACCAAGAGGCTGAGGAGCATGAGGTGGAGGAGGTGGGTTTGAGAACCCTTTTCACTTTTGTGATGCTTTTCAAAGCCACCCTACTGGGAAATCACTTTGATCAACACAAAAAAGGATCAGTTTTGGCTATTTTTACATTGTAAAACCCCCAGTGATATTCTGGCATCTTTGAGAATGAGAGCTGCTACTGAGCACAACCTCTGTCTGAATTATTATCTTTTCCTGTCCTCCCCACCCCATCCTCCTCTGACCCTGGGACCTGTGCTTATTTCCCATTCACTAAGCTCTGAATTTGATTCTAGTTGTCCTCACAGCTGGCTCTGGGCCACTCTCAGACAGTCCAAATCCTCCTTGGTTATTTGGGTTAGTTCTGATGAGATGCCAGGAACTCATTCTGAAAGATTCACACACTCATGTTTTCCTTTTGCTGCAAAGGAGTTGGGTCAGAGACACGGAATAAACAAATCTATGAGTGCCTCATTTGCTAATCTCAGAATCCTATTTACCATGCACTGGGCTTATTTTCTAGATGACCATGGCTTCTGGCACTGAAAAAATTATAGGAATTAAATAGGATTTCTTTGTTCTACCTGTGGTGAGGACACGTTTTTGATTTTCCTTGATTCTCAAATTAGTGTAATTTTTATTCCTGTCTATGAAGATGATAGGTGATTTGGTTAATGTAAAAAGACAGAGGACTTACCTTTATTTTAATTAATTAATTAATTTAGAGACAGAGAGTGTGCATATGCTGGGGAGGGGTAGAGGAAGAGTGGGAGAAAGTCCCAAGCAGACTCCACCCTGAGCGTGGAGCCTGACACTGGGTTAGATCTCACAACCCTGAGATCATGACCTGAACCAAAATAAAGAATTAGACCCTTAACTGACTGAGCTACCCAGGCACCCCTAGAGGACGTACCTTTATATCATTAAGATATTCTCATGTCAATTTAAAAATAGGAAAAATTCCCTTGTCAGACTCTGCCACCGTATTCTGCTTTCAGAAACTGGGACTCCTACGCTTACAGGCATATATCTTGATAGCACAGAAGGAAGACTCAAGTGGAGTTAAAAAAAAAATAGTCAAGAAGTGATGTGATACAACAACATGGTTTGCATATCTCTATCAGAACCAAACCAGGAATGACAACAAAAACTCAAGCCACTTGGGTTCACTCCTCACATATGGCTTAGTGCCTGGAATTAGAGGATGAGCTTGATTGTGTGTTGAGCTTGTTATTAATTGAATTAGCTTGTTTCTATGTGTCCCTGATCCACAGACAAGCTGGGCGTTTAGAGTACTGGCAGTGCTCAGTGCTGAAGACTGAGGAAGTTCAGAGCACAGTAAAGAGCCCTTGGGGTGTGTGTGTTGGGGGGAGACACCCCAGGATTCTGTTGTTTTTCTAACACTTACCTCCTGGAGTGAGCTCACTGTTCATAATGACACCCTTCCAAGCCCAGCCTTGCCCATCTTCTTCAGAATACCAGTAGTGTTTAATGTTCTCTCTGCTCTGTTGCAGCTGGGAATTCATGCCTGTTAGAATCAGATGGTAACCCTTTAAGACCCCCAGATAAAACATGTGTAGATCTGTCTGTCGTTAACCTGCATTTGATTGATCCATGATTTTCATTTCTAATTAGGCCTGTTTCCTCAAGAAGTACAAATAAAACCAACATGTGCTCCTTAATCCTGCTAGAGCGGGTGGCAAGGTAGACCATTTTCTACTTTATAGTTAGTTTTAAAATTCAAACTATAAACGTGAATTACTTTTCTGTCCGACTCTTCTGGTGTAGGTTATTGTTATGCTAATTCAGGTGTATGTCTTCCAGGACCTTATAAGTATATAAATCTTGTTGTTCTTTTGAACAAATTGGATGGTTAATCCCTTAATCAGTTATTGAGAGATTGCTACAAGCACAGAGCAAAGGCCAGACCTCAAAGCTCAGCAGTTTGAAGGTCATCATTGTTATGCATTTGGTGTTCCTCCTCTGTTTTTCCTTTTTTCTTCTGTTAAATAGGAAAGTTACTTTAATCCTACAGAAAGCACTTTCCTTCAAAGTGGAAGGATGGGAGTCTGGGAGGAGAAAGAGGCTCTAATGGTTCAAACAATAGGTGATGCTGTGGATGGGAACTGTCTCTTCCCACTCCCCCAAACCCCACCTCCTTCTTTGGCTCTCCTGCTTCCCTTTTAGGTATTTTCTGAGAATGGAAATCTATCTCCAGTAGGCTGGCTATATTTGTCATGTAGCTTCTCTGTTTTCTTAACAAAGTATTTGTGTGTATTCTGTGGATAACCTTTTGTTAGCATAAATAAGCAGTTTTTCCTTGTTCTGTCCCTGAAAATATTCAAGACTCCATCAGTTGCTCAGAAAAAACAGTCAGGTTAAATTTAAACACATTATCATTCATTGACAGGTGTTTCTGACTATAATGGGGGGAGGTTTAAGTTCATGTGGATGGTTATTGCTGACAAGACAAGACAACGTGCCATCAGATCCTCTGTGGGTGGAGGCCCTGGCTTGAACCCTGTCCTACCTGGGTTGATAAGGACCTGTGGCCAGTCATGCCCTTGGACACTTTTGCTCCTTTCTACAGGATGTGTTCTGAATTGATTTATATTTACAAGGCCCAAGTCCACCATTCTTCTACTCCCACTGAACAAAGCATATCATGTTATAGCCTTTCTTCTGCCTAGGTCTCATTTAATAGAGCCCAGGGAGGACCTTTCTGGGGGGCACCTATGCAACAAAAGCCCCATGTGGAAATCCCATCAAGGGGATGTGATACAGACTTGAAAGCAAGGGCAAAAATTAGAGGGAGTAATAAAAAATCGAGATTCTGACTCCAAAGCAGAAAAATTCTGTCTGAACCTTCTCCCATAGAGGAGAATGAGGATCCAAATCAGAATCTGAAGTGCCAATGGAAGTTATAGACAAATGATGTTTCATTTTATTTTTTAAAAATAATAATTTATTTGAGAAAGAGTACAAGTGAGCACTAGTGGGGAGAGGGGCAGAGGGAGAGGGAGAGAGAATCCCAAGCAGACTCCATACTGAGTGTGGAGCTCCATGCCAGGTTCGAGCTTATGACCTTAAGATCATGACCTGAGATGAAACCAACAGTTGGATGTTTAACTGACTGAGCCACCAAGGTGCCCCACAAATGATGTTTTTTAAATCTTTGTGGCCTTGTGAGGGTTTTACACTTTTAATTCTTTAATTTTTTTTTAAATTGTTGTCTAAAATCTGTCTAAAATCTAAATTCCCTTGTTTGGTGTTCTTTCAGTGGCTGTAGTCACTCACACTGGGCCAGCTGGTGTGATAACAGCCTTTCTTTTTCAGGACTTATGTTGAACAGACATAGGTGTTTATAGTGTTGGGCTTCACAAATGTGTAACCAAGGAAGATCACTTAGGAAACAAAAATAGAAGCTCCCCATATTGAAAAAGCAAGTCAACTTCTTTAGCAGTACAGATACCCAAATGATGACAATAATCATAGTTACCCATCAGTGAGCATTGCCTGAATTTGCTACTTACAACCTGGGCATTACTGTCTGCCATTTTATAGAGGAGAACACAGAGGCTCACACACGCTAAGCAAGCTAGTTATAGAATGAGCATTCAAGTCCAGGTCTGTTGGATACAGCTATTGATTAAGAGATGGTTACATGACCCAAACCAGACCAATGTAAGTTTCTAAGATTAATTGGTAAAAGAATTTCTTCTGGGAATCCTAAAAAGTTAATGTAAGCTTGAACTTTCTTGATAAATGTCTGAAGGGGACTTGTCTAAGAGTGAAGCCAAAGCAGAGAAAAGCATGAGAAATGGAGAAAATTGGGTCTCTGAGGACAAGATTTCAGTACCTGGTTACAGCTATGCCTGAAGCCAACAACTCTTGGATTGTTAAGTTACATAAAACAATATATTCCTTTTTTTGTTTTTGTTTTGTTTTGTTTAAGCCTCTTTTTGGAAAAGGTAGAGTCACACATTCATGCAAGCAGTCTTTTGACCCCCATATGGATGTATAAGAATCAGCTTTGGGCTTGAAACATTTTCTTTTGAAGAGATAGAGTCTTTGCAACCTGTCCTGGGCTTATCACCTTGTGTCAAAATAACTCTTCCTTTTTTAGATTTAGTGTGTGCTCTTTTGTTCTGGTTAAGTATATGTGTCATACGGCACCTGGCTAACCCTACTATTTCTATCCTTTTTGGGGAGGGGGCTGAGTCCTTCTACTGGAGCATAAGAGGGGTACGTGCAGGCCCAGTTGCCCTGTGTCTGTTGCCAGGAGGGACCTGCTGGCTATGGGGAACTGAGGCCCACCATTGGAACTGATCTCATGCTTTCCCTTTTCTGTGTGCATGAAACTTTATTCCATCCAGTGCTTGACTGACTTGTGTCTTCCTGGCAATTCCAGTACCATAATTAAGGGGACAGAGGTATTTGGACTTCTGTTCCTGGTGATAGGTAACATGTCATTTGCTTGACACTCTCTGGACTAGTTTTCTAGTCTTGAAACTGAAAACTGAAAGGATCTTGTCTAGACTATTTCCATTCCGACTTTCTCTGAATCTCCAGGTAAGCCCAGTCATTACTTCTACTCTTCCCTCTCTCCAGAATCTACTGTCATTACAGTGCCATCATTATCATAGTGTATTTTTACATATCTGTCCTTCACTAGACTGCAAAATCCTATACAGCTGAGACAAGGCCTCTGTGTGTGTATGTGTGTATTTAATTCTTGCCTTTAGGCCCTAACTGACTCAAAAAATGCAAAGTAATCTTCAATATTTAAACAAGAATATCTTTAGTTAGTCTTATGCATCCAGGTGTAAATTCTCCGACCACTCCCTGATATGATATAATATAATATAATATAAATAATAACTCCTCCCATGCTTCTCAAACGTCAACATGCAAACAAAGCATCTGAGTGTCTTGTCAAAATGTAGAATCTATTTCAGAATGCACTAGGGTTGAGCCAGAAATTCTTATTCCTAATAAATGCTTTGGTATTTTGAGAAGCAAGATTTTGGTATGTGTCATTAGCTTCTCTAGGAAGATGTCAGGTCAGAACATATAGGAACCTTCTGGTAAATCCCTGACTTGTTAGGTGGTAAAGATGTATTTTTCAAGAACTAAATTCAAATTCTAACTTCATGCCAATGGAGATTAAATTACTAAAATAAAACTTGAGGTCCAAGGAGGCATCATTTTCTTAGTCAACCAGGAGGTACTTTTTGAGCACTGACTTAGAGCCTACCTCTTGGCTAAATACAATGACACACAAAAGAAATATGGGACTAGTTCAGTGTAACCAAGTTTAGACCTGGAGAGAAAAGAGATTTTCTCCTGCTGATTTAAGAGTGCTACCCAAATTTGTCATACCCCAAATATTTTCACTTTTTCCATTGTCTTGATAGTTCTTTGCTTGACATTGTAAAATAAGAGAAGGCTCTGGATCTCATCACTCATTCACACCTTAATGTGTATTTACCCTGCTTTCTTTCCTTTTACCCAAAGGAGACCCACCATAGAAGGGAATTGGGATTTTGCTCTGATGGTTGAACCAATCCTGGATTGAGGGGATAATGCTAGGGGAAGGCAGCGGGGATTCCATAGGATGAAATTCTTATAGCTAGATTTCTTTAAGAGAATGTTATATACCCAACCACGTCACTCAGTAGAAATGGCACCAAAGATAAGATGAAGTCTACTTATTTTGAAGTTTTATATCTGGACCATAAGAATCACTGAAGGTCATTGATTGCAGAGAACTCTGTGGTTGCTGGGTCCAAAATTATCTCCTTGTAAAGAAGGAACCCATAATTGAGTGTAGTTTGACTTGCCCTACACATGTGTCTAGTGCAGTGTGGAGCCCATTCCTCCTGGTTGGAGCTCTTTTTATAGTACAAGAAGCAGTGAAGCAGGGGTGCCTAAGAGCCCACACTCTCCTATACGGTCAGGCTGTTTGGGTTTGACTCCTACTTCTCCAGTTGCTAATGGGGTTTGAGTGAGTTTTGTTGGGCTCTGTGTCTCAGTTCCTCATTTATAAAATAAGTATTGTGGTAGTAACTACCTCAATGAGCTGTTGTAAAGATTAAATAAGTCAATATAGGTAAAGCAATTAGAGCAGTGCCTATCCAGAGCAGGTGCCCAGTAAATATAGGGGGCTATTACTATCCTCATTACCATTGCCTTCTGTGATGTGACTTCAAGGCTACCAATAAGGACCCTCTGCTACAGGCCAGCCCTGACCCTCGGCTTTCTCTACCTACTTGCCATTGCCTCATACTCTATTTTATAAGCTAATTGTGCCTTCCCAACCAAAAAAAAAAAAAAAAAGGACTCACATTACACAGTTGAAAATGTGGTTTAAAATGCCAATATTCCTGAGAGAGGGATCATGATAATTTACTTTCACTCTACATTAGGAAGAATCAACATTGGATCCTTTCCCAGAAACAGGTTTGCAAGAAAGAATGACCACAAGGCTTTGGGAGTCTGGAATGTCAGGGTGATGGGGACGGGGTGCTAACTGGGACAGGGAGGAGGGAGTTGAGGGTACAGAAGACAGTCTGTCCAAGGTCAAGCTCCTTAGCCCCTTGAGTATCCAGGATCCATTCTTTCTCTTGTCCTCTCTGATTCCTTCTCCATGGACCCTCAGATGGGAATAACTGCATATCCAAACTTTGATCCCTTTAGCTAACAGAAGTCTGAAGGGCCATTGAAAACTCCTGATTGTACAGGGGGAAGTGGAGCTCAGTCTTGTAGGACCCAGAGCATCCCAGGGAGTGACTGGCATAGGCCAGAGTTTCTCGACTTTGGTGCTATGGACATTTGGTGTTGGATAATTTTTGTTGTGGGGTTGTCTTGTGTTTTGTGGGGTGTTTAGCAGCATCCTTGACCTCTATTCACTACAAACCAGTAATACTCCTTCCAACTAGATGGTGACAACCAAAAATGACTCCAGACATTGTCAAGTATTCCCTTGGGAACAAAATTGTTCCCACCTGAGAGCGCTTGGCTTAAGTCTCCCTAAGACCCGGCGATTTGATTCTCTCTTGGTCAGGCCAGACTGGACTCAGATCAGTGGGATCATGGGCTTATTGACTTCTGTTTTCCACAAGGAGATTATCATCCACTCCCCTACCTTCTTCTGAACAAAATCTACTTGAACCTCAATATACCTGATGTAGTCAGGTAAGGGATGTTTTCTCCTGGCTAGAGGCGGCTGGCTGAGGATATAGCAAGCTATCCTAGGTTGGAGGACAGGGTGACCCCTTAATACCCACTACCCTAGATGTCAGGTGGGGACACCCAGATTCTGACAACCACATAGGATCACCTCAAACTCCTATTTCCTGAGAGAGGGAAACCAGCTTCAGCTCCCAGATATATTTGGAGGGAGTATAGAAAGGAGTATAGCTGAACAATAACCAAGTTTGTAAAATGATCCTATGACATCCACTGCGGTAGAGGAACATGGATTGTATTCCAAGGAATGTGAACTGTATTCACGAAAAGGAATTTATTTTTATTTTTTGGTTTTTGTTTTTTCTCCTTCAGTTGAACTGGATTGAAAGTTGTCAAGTGTGAGACTTTTAGAGTCAGACACGTAGGTTCAACTCTTCCCTTCACTACTTCCCACTGTGTGGTCCTGGGCATGTTCCTAGACCTCTCTAAACCTCAGTTTCCTTGACTGGAAATGTGAATAATAATTATACCTACCTCCCAGGGTTAGCCATAATTAAGGTCCACATAACACCGATGCATCCTGGGAAATGAAGATCTCCAAGTGCACCTCAGTCATCAATTCACAGGGCTCCCAGCGGCTTGCTTCCTGATTGCCCGGCAGCTTTTCTCTCTGCTTCTTTCTCAGCACAGAGACCAAGTGTCTTCCAAATGTGTATTTCTCAGGTCTCTAGGGGTTCGTCGGCTATCAGTCTGCGGATGAGCCTGAATAAGCACCTGGAGTGTGGGGATTTGATTGAGTGCATTTTGGCAGCAAAGCCAGGCTTGGAGTGGGCTTGGGATGAGGTACATTTCACAGCCCAGAAACTTAGGCAGGAAGCACTCTCCTCTGGGCTCTTCCAGAACTCACAGTCGCACCCACATCAGAACTCACAGTCACACCCACATAGGCACCCAGAACAGGAGTCCTTTGTGTCATGTGATAATTGTTGGTCATCTTACCACAACTGTTTCAACTCATGAAGATGAGGTCTGTGATGTCTTCCCTGTATGGTCTCAGTTTGTGTGAAGGCAATCAACATTTCAAGACACACCAGCTGGAAAATTCTTTCATAATATGAATACTGTAAATATTTATTTAAGCTTCCTCTTCCCTCCACTGACATTTCAGAAGCAAGAAAATTGTTGAAAGGGCCAGATTTTAACACATAGTATTTATAAAATATACTTTGGGCAGTGAGAGTGTAAGCATCTCTGTCCTGGATTTTAACTCTTAGTACAAATTACTTCTTTGGGACTGAGATGGTATTTCAGATTAGAGAGGGAGAATTATGGTATTTAACTCATTCGCCCAAAGTCATACACTTAATAAATGACTTTGGAGTCAGACAGAATTCAGTTAAATCACCACCTCGATGGTAGTTATTTGTGTAAATTCAGCATGTTGCTTAATGTCTCCAAACCTTGGTTTCTATATCTGTAAAATGAGGATAGGGTTGGGATGATTGCATAAAATAAACAATGTCAAGTTCTAACTAGGGTGTTAGCATACAACATGGGTTCAATAAATCTAGCTATAATGATAATTATCCAGTTACCCAGGTTATCATTTTACAATTCCTATCTGTACCCATGACCATTCCTTTACTTATTGACAGCGATGGACACGAAGCTGTCTGTGTTCAGTCAGTGCCTAAGAGGATCTTGGTATTTGGGGTATTGAGTAAGTATTTGAATGAATGAGTGAATGAACAAATAATGAAACCATGACACAGGAGATTTTCATCTATCAGTGAATTTCTAAATTGATATGTTGGGAAAACTTGTTGAAAATATCTAAGGCTCAATAGTGATTACTGAGTATAAATGTTACTAAACTAGGTTGCAGAAGGTCTTTGGGCAGGAAGGCAGCCAGAGGGCAGAGTCTACCAGTGACTGATTAATGGCAAACCCTTACCAGAGGTCAACTGAAACAGTTCTGTGTGTGGGTAACTTTTAAGGAAGGCAATTTTCAGAGAATTGGGAGATTTCCTTACCCACTCATCTCTGCCCAATGTTGTCTCTCTCTCATTGGAGAATGATTCCTTTGGACTGAGTAGTGTTTAGGGTAGGCTAACTACAGTTAAAAAGAGAGAGACCCAACATATGTATTACTTGCTCTTTAATCACATTTGGAGGGTAAATATGTACCCAGGATGGCCATCTTCCATTCAGCTACCCAGATTTTTGGAGGCTTGCCAAGTCACCCTAGGGACCACCTTCCTTCCAGCCGGCTGAATGGGGAAAAGAGCATGGAGAAGAGCTCTATGGGAGATATTCATAAGCCAGACTTAAACAGTAACACTTAGCCAGAGGAAGGAGATCCTCAGTTTGAAGGCTTTCTCCAAAAAAAAGTTGAGGAGAAAGGTTTGGGGCTACCAAAGAGGGGTGGTGTAGGCTGTGGGGGTAATAACTGGGACAGACCTGGGTGCTAGGCTCCTGGTCTCAGGGCTGGTTGGTAAGAGAGGTCTCAGAAGGGACAGGAGAAATCTAAGATAAAGACCAAAATTCTCTGAAGTCTCAGTTTTGTAGAGGATAAGGAAGAGCTGCCCTACAGAGGGAGAAGCAAAATGGTGCCATGGGCACCTTTGCATAAGTAAAGCAGTTATACGCCACTTGTGGGCTGCATTCAGGTGCCGTGAACTGTGTGTGCAGGGAGAAGAAGGGCCTGCTTGCTTCCTCCCTGCTTTTCCTCCTCCAAGGAGAGTCAGGCTCATTATGTCTCTAGGTGGATTTTATAGTTCTGGATTTGAGCCTAAAAGTTGCATGTGGTTTTCAAATACTTATTTTATCACACACTCCACGATTACTTCCATTATGTGTGGCTAACATTTGAGTCTTTTCAGATTTAGTAGGGATATAAAAGGTTTAAATAAGCCCAATATCAGATGTGTCTGGGATTCCATTTCTTGCATGCAGACTGTAAATAAATGCTGATGAAAAATATTTTAGTTCCAAATTCTGCCACCCCAAATCCTACAAATATGCACATTAAAGCCCCATAATCCCATAAAAGCCTTTTTACTTGTAAATAACACTATCTTGTTTTCCATCTCAAATTTCTCCTCCTATAATTACACAATATTTGGTTTCCCCTTTTTAGGCAATTCAAATTAAAACTTATTTCATTTCATAATTACAAACATTCATTTTGAGTAAAGACTAATCTGACGGGAATTTGGTTCCAGTGATATTGTAACCTAGACTTGTAATAGTAAAGCAATCCATCTCCTTACTAATGTCTTGGAATCTTTTAAGACTCTATCCCAGCTAAACATTTGCATTTGGAAAGTTTTATCCTTTTTCCTGAAATAATAATGCTTTATTAAGAGCACTGTGTGATTTTTTAAAAAATAATGATTTAAATCAAAGACTTCAAGATATAAAGAATTTAAAGGGTGAGCCATTTCACCCTCTTAGTTTGGGGTTATTTTATAACTCCCATGAGTTCTGGAGTAGACCGTTGCTTGGAAAATGTTCATTATTAAGTTCATTTTCAATCGTTTCCTGGAAAAGGCGAAAGAAAATATTCTTTGTCTGGGTGTCATGATAGGTGGTAATTTTGAAATGTTAGATAAAGTGTATGTTATTACTATTCTGAATATGGATAAAGGAGAAAAAGAGCATGCTGACTGGACATTTTCATGGATGGGTAGTTAATATCTAGGAAAACACAGTGTCCATGAACACCTCCCTCCCAAAAAAAAGCCTTGAGAAAATGCCAAAAGGAGTGCTTGCAAGGTGTTTATTCACTGCAGTGTTAAAAGAAAACAAAACAGTCCAAAACACAGTGGTCTACAACAATAAGGTATCATGATCTCACAGTTCTGGGGCTTGATGGGTTTAGGTGGACAATTTTTGCTTATTGGGGATCTTTCTGTTTTTGTAGTCAGATCTGAGGCTGGAGGCACCTGAAACCATTACCCACACTGCCAGCTCTCAGGTTGGAATGCTTGGTGGTGGATGTTGGGGGCATCTCTCCCCCCAGCAACCTCAATCCATGGCTAGTGTGGGTGTCTTCACAGCATAGGGGTCTCACGGTAGTCGGACTTCTGATGTGGTGGTTGGTTTTCCCCCAGAGCAAGTGCTCCAGGAGACCAGGACAGAGGTTGTAAGGCTTTTTCTAATTTGCCTTTCAAAGTCCTATGGATCAGTTCTCCTCATTCTGTTAGTTGTGAGTGAGTTGTGGGGAGAGTCCAGGTTATCACTTGAGGTTATGAGTAGAGGAAGGCATGGTTCCCTGGGCGGCAATCTTTACCACTGCCTACCACAATCACCGAACCATTGATAAGCTGCCCACTCAGACCGTTTCAATGGGCAAAATGACCACACCACATCGGATGAGGGTTTGTATTCTGACAGATCTGAGCTGGTAAGAGCTGGGAGAGAAGGGAACAGTTGGAGGCTCTTTCTTAAGACTACCTCATGCTGTTTGAACGGTGCACGCATGCATGCGCGTGTGCACTTTGCGGAGTCTTGGATTTCCCTGATTACAGTTTGATTTAAGCTGGGATCAGGAGGAGAGAAATATCAAGTGCCCACTGTGTGCCAGGTTCTGTGTTACACACTTTATACAGTTAATATTATTTTTGGGAGGCTGTGAATGGCGTGGTCATATTCAAATCCTTGGTGGCTTTGTTATTCACAAACCATGGGACTCTGAGCAAGGGTAAGTTACTTAACTTCTCTGGGGGCTCGGTTTTCTCAAGTGTAATGTGTGTGAAGGACTTTTGCTCATAGAGAGAAATACTCAGTTCTCTTTTCACTTTTTAAATGCCCATTTTATTAATCTTATGAATTTATCTGTATTTAAAAATTTTTAGAAGCTATAGATTTCTCTATGTACTGTCGATAAAACAAATGAATAAAAAGTCATGAATTTAACCAATGACATTTTTGAAAACATGTAAACAGTGATTACTGGTTAAATCTAAGATTTCTAAATATTTAATTAAAATTATAAGTCTTGTCATATTCTTGTAAATATTTTAAACACTTTAGAAGGCAGATAACACTCATACAATATTAATGTGTTTTTAGTACTAATCAGGACCCTTACACCAAAACCTGGTGTAAAAATGGTAATATATCTGTTTATTGCTTCATTATCTCTATTCCTTTTCTGTTTATTTTGCCTTGGGAAGAATGCTTTGGTGCATTTACTCTCCTGGAGATTCAGAGTGACCTTCCCAACTTACTGAGGTTGTGGGTAACAACTTGACATCCTCCCCCAGTCAGAGTTCTTTATTCTATGCTCCTGCTTTATTTTTCTGCATATCACTTTTCTTCACTGGAAGTGTATATTGTACTCATTTGTTAAGTGTCTCCACATCCATGCAGATATTTTTTGTCAGTTCATTGCTGTATTCTCAGTGACCAGAATAGTACCTGGAGCATAGGAGTTAATCACAAAGATTTATTGAATGAACAGATGATGTATTCTGGACCAAGCATCCATTTTATGAAATGGATCCACGAAACACATGTGTCTCTTCCATGGAGATTTTGAATTGGCTACCCTGTTGGGCAGACTCTGATGTAAGTCAGATGTCATTCACTTTATGATGAACTATTTAAATCCTGGGCTTTGACCAAGTAATAGTTTTTATTTTTTATTTTTTTTGATCAAGTATTCCTCCTGAATCATACTGATTTTTATCCATCTTTATAGATCCAGGGGAGTGCATTTTAGCGTTGCTTGCTCTGAACTGTGGTCTAATCCATGTCAATCATATCAAATCAGTTTGGTGCCCAGAAATGGCAAATTTCTTCCTCATTGACCAGTAAGACCTACAATATTAAAACCTGCATTATGGTATGAAAGGATGAATTGGGGTAATCCACATAAGGTGAAGAGAATAGAGCCTGGCACATACTGAACTCTCAATGTTCTTCTCATCAGTTAGGTGATTTTCAGTTATTATCCTTGCTAAAAAAGAGAGCCAGTTGTTTTCTCCATAGGAATTATGAGGAATTCCTTTGTCCCAGTTTGGATGACAGGATATGTGCATTGTATATTTGCACCTATAGAACATAGAACCCAGCGCCGTGTCTCTCACAACAGGTCTGAGCAAATACAGGAAGATGAATTAGTAATGAATCCTAGAACAATAAAGAGTTATCTGCTTCCAACTTTCTCCTTTTTTCTGCACAGCTCCATGACCTATAGATTGTAGGAGCAGAGGGGACTAGTATTTGTTGAGATTGAGTTTGATACTACATGCTCAACAAATGCCATGCATTTTGCTGGGTGATATACAGCTATTATTTGTTTATTCCAACCAGCAGCCAACTGAGATCTGAGGTTTGTTGTGTGTTTTTTTTAAGATATTAGTTTCTTTTGTTTTTTTCTTTTTAAAAACTTTATTTATTTGTTTGAGAGAGGGGGAGAGCACAAGCAGGGGGTGCAGCAGAAGAAGGAGAAGCAGACTCCCGGCTGAGCAGAGAGCCTGGTGCAGGGCTCCATCCTAGGACCCTGGGATCATGACCTGAGCTGAAGGCAGCTGCTTAACAGACTGAGCCACCCAGGTAACCCAAGATAACAGTTTCTTATATGCATCTTGTGGATATAGGAACCGAGGCTTAGCAAGTTAAAGTCACCTAGCTAGCTGGCATCAGAACGAGAAGTAGAACTCATGTACGACTGATTCCAAATTGTTTTTTTTCCCCTTTCTACTGTTTTAAGGAGAAGGCAACATTCCTGAAGAATATGATAACTTCTTTGAGTGTTCTTAGGGCTTTGTCAGTTAGACAAACCCAATCAATAAGAGATTATTATTGAGACTTTACTCAATTCTTATTGAGCAAAGTTTCCAAATGAAAACGTGTGTCTAGTATGGCCAGGGATCTAATGTCAAAAACATGGGTGATATCTGTGTGTTGGACTGAGTGTAAAATTATTTAAATATAAGTTTATTATGCTGACATATAATTATGGTAGTATTTCAAGAAGATATAGTCCTAGAAAGGGAAGTCGTCAGCACACATTTTAAATTTAAATGGATGTTGTCAACTTATACTCTAAAATGTAATAATTGACACCTCACAATGTTTTTGCTTATATACATGTCCTTAGCTTTAAAAGTTTCTACCAATATTTTTGGCAAATACCACTTTAATGAGCATTAAAGTATTAATGAGGTTGTGCCTTCATTGTTATTGTTTATTAGCTGGATAATTTTATGTTTTCTGTGAACTCATATTTATATTTTTTGGGCTCATTTTTACATGAGCATTTTTTTCCTATTCACTTGGACTTTTTATACTGGAGATGTTAACCCTGACCATTATATGAGTTATAAATACTTTTCTCATGTCTTGCCATTTGTCTTTCAACTTTGACCACAGAATCCATTTCCTTAGCAAAATTATTCTGTAAATGTCATTATAAGAGAGAATATATCTGTTATAAATGTTGGGTTGATAATAACAGCATTAAATAAATATGTTTAATGAGTAAAATAATATTCACAGAACTAAATTATCCTCTGGAAAAAAAGTTACCTAATTCAGTATATGGGAAAGCTAACCCTAGAAGACATAGTAATATAATTTTTCATCTGTCAACAGTATAATACTATATTATAAATAGCAAAATAATTTCTGAGAATGTTGTCTTAAAATAGAATGAAGACAGAACTACTTTAGACTATACTAGCAAAATATACTCAGGTTCTAGAACTGATACATAAAAGGAAAAATAGAGTACAAAGGAAAATATTCCCTTAGTGGCTCAAAAAAGCTCATTTTAAGAAAAGTCTTTTCCCTGCTGCCAAACAAACTTACAGGACAATCTCTTTTTACATGAGCATGGGTCTTCAATTTGTCTCCATTGGTCTGGGAGGGATGATTACTAAGCAATCTAATTGAGATTGATGATGACAATGGGGTAGTGGGAGTCTTGGTTCTATCACTTATTATATGTATATACTTGAACAGCTTACTTAACACCCCAGCCTCAGTTTCTGCTTCTGTCGAGTGGGAGTAAGAATGCCTACTCACAGGGATGTTGGGAAGATTACATGAGATAAAATATGTGAAACTATTTTAGAACCTATACATTAGTATAAATCATAAGTTCTTGGATATGATAGTTCATTCATCATATCATTTTCAAATAATAATGACTAAATCAATTCATTTACCTTTTACTAAAGGAATGAGGTTTGGGAAGAAAAGATACAGGTTCTGCTTTAATAGGCTTTCACATCACTAATTACACTTCGTATGTATAAACGCCTTAGAGTTTACAAAGTGGTTTCCCCCTGCCCGTGTTTTTGTATTTGTTCATTCATTCATTCATTCATTCAGCCATGGAACTATAATGGTAACAAACTGGGCAGAGTCCTTGACCTCATGGTTAGATAAAAAGCAAGTACACAGAAGAGTAAGTGAAGTATGTATGAGTTATAATACTTGCCATGGAGAAATGAAGCATGGGTGAGATGGAGAATGACAGTATTTTAGGAGGGTGGTTGGGAGAATGTCTCCTTGAGGTAGTCACAGTCAAGACATGCTATTCCTGGAGCAGGAAAGAGCTTAACATGTTCAAAGAGCAGAAAGTGCTGGGAGGTGTGTGTGCAAGTAGAAAGTGCCTTAGGCCTGAGGTGGAGAGACAGCATCAGGCTTGATCCTGGAAGGCTCTCTCGGCCATGCTAAGGAGTTTGGATTTTATTCCAGGTACAATGCAAAAGCACTGGAGGCTTTTAAACCAGGGGATTTCTGAATGTTGAGAAGATTGCTATACTGCTCTGAGAATGGATTGGTTGGGGTAGGGATGGAGGGGTGGGTTACCCCTAAGGAGGTGGTTGCAATAGTAAGGGGAGAAAGACTATTTAATTACGATTGGTAGAATTGGTTAGGTACTAGGGCGGACACATGAACTCTTTATCCATCTAACTCCATCTTGTCCCTGGGGTCTCAGGGTTTTGAAGGAGATGTTATTTCACCCAGTTCTAGGATGGTGTGCTCTGTCTTTCACTGGTTTTGAGAGCTGAAAGGAAATGATCATGGGAAGCAAGCAAGGGTATTGCAGATTTATTTCAGCTGAACTGTCTTAGATGTATCCCTGTCAAACATCTACAGTTTTGGATTCTGTATTAGTTTGCTGGAGCTGCCATAGCATAGTACCATGGACTACATGGCTTAAACAACAGAAATTTACTTTCTCACAATGCTGGAAGCTTGAAATCTGAGATCAAAGTGTCAGTAGGATTGCTTTTATTGAAGGCCTCTCTCCTTGTCTAGGTGGTCATCTTCTCCTAGTGTCTTCACATGCCCTTCCCTCCATGTGTGTCTGTGTCCTAATCTCTTCTTCTTATAAGACACCAGTTGAATTGGGCTAGGGCCAACCCTAATGACCTCATTTTAACTTACTTACCTCCTTTAGACCATATGTCGAAATACAGTCCCATTCTGAGGTACTGGGGGCTAAGACTTCAACGTATAAACTTTGGAGGGAACACAATTGAGCTCATAACAGTTTCTAAGATGAAATCTGTGTTTGGGGAATCAGGCATGGCAATGAAAGTCAGGATCTAGGTAACTTATTTCTGGCATGTGCTGAAAGGCTTGCATTTCTCCTAAGTCTTAAGAAGAAAAAGACATGGTTTCCTTTTATAATTAGTGCCAACTATGGTGACTTAAATACCTCCTCAAAGGATTGTACAGCACATTCACCAAGCCTTTGTTAGACCACCTGCTTTACCTCTTATTAATATTCATGTGATTTGTGCCCTCTTTCTTTAAGAGTGATATTTTAACTTCTCTTTACTACAGTAAATTTTTTGGGGAAAATGGAATGAAACCAAACATGAGCTATTGTTCATACTCAGTATTTTGCAGTTATGTGCTTTTCCCATCTTCTCTGTGCTATCTCATCATGAGAGGCAATTTCCAGGCATATTTTGCAGCTGTGATGGCTGGAGGGATGGGTTCTTCAAATGAAGGGATTTCAGTCGAGGGACCAAGCCACAAGTTGTTCAAGAGGGATTAGCACCTCTCTCCCTGGACACAGCTTGAGCACATGAAAAAAGGAAGTTGTGGGGAAGAGGCAGTCAATGAGAGAAGTGGCTAGGTTGGTGAAGGATGAGGAAACCTCAGTAATCTTCCCATGGGCACACGGCCTGGGCCCATGAGTACATGCTCACTCACAGATAGCACTTGGGCTTTTCTTTCCCTTGCCGGGGAGGAAGATTTATCACTATATGGATTTCAACTGACATTTTGATATTAAAGTGGCTCATGCAAATTTGGATGAGCTAGTTACAAAACTTTGAGACCAACATGCATATTTATGAGTTTATGTGTAATATTTATGAGTTTTATGTGTCCCAACCCATGAAAAAACCTTCTGTCCCTTCTGTGAATTTCCATGATCAGAACTAGGACTGGCTATTGGCAGCTTCGGGAATCAAAGTCTGCAGCCAGAGAGTTCTTTTTCGACCTTGGTGTTGGTCCAAGTCCTGTGGTATTGGGGAGATCCATAGATTATGTGGTCTTGCCATTCCATCAGAGGGTTTCAGCTGTTTACTTATGAAATCCCTGGGGCCATGCTAGACTCAAGAAAAAGAAAACTGGCTTTGGACTCAGACATTGGCTGGACCACTATTAATTTTTTGACTTTTCTGAGCCTCAGTTTCCATCCCTGAAAATGGGAACAACTCTTAAATGCTTGAGTCATAGAATTGCTCAATAAGTACTTGTGAGCTGAATGAATATTTCCTTCCCTTACCTTAGATGATTCTACTTCTACCCCACTTCCTTTTCCTTTCTACCACTATGTCTTTATCAAAAGAACTTCTTAGAGATGGTTTTTGATATGTTAATATATCCTCAAGTAAATTTAGGACACTGTTGCCTCTCTTAGGGCTATCTTTAAACTTTGTCTCTAACCATGGGAAGAAAGTTCTGTGTCTCCTTTGGAGAGGTTTTACTTATTATTAAGTGGAAATAGGTAGGAAGGCGTTGTTGGTACTACTTAAAGTATGCCCCATAGATGACCATGTTCTGTCTGAACATGAGGTTGGTTTTAGCTTCTGTAGTTATTGGTGTCATCATAATTTCATCATCATAGTCATGCCATCATCATTTCTTCCTCCTCCTCTTTCTTTTTCGTGTGCATGATCATCATATGCAATCCTAAGTGTCCAAGTAGTTATTATATTAATGGATTACTTGAAACAATGAATGGTTGTAAGGGTAAATGCCTTTATAACCTCAAAACTGGTGAGCTTAATAGGTTGTCATGGACACATACCATATCATACCTATCAGTCTTTCTGTTCCTATTGTCAGCACTGTCACTCGACCTTGAGTAACAACCTGGGTTTTATATTCAGACACAAACTCTATTCAAATACTGGCTCTGGAGGGGAGAGGGTTGGAGAAAAAGGGTAACTGGGTGATGAACATTAAGGAGGACATGTGATGTAATGAGCACTGGGTGTTGTATAAGACTAATGAATCACTGGCCTCTACCTCTGAAACCAGTAATACAATATATGCTAATTAATTGAATTTAAATAAAAAATGGTGGCTCTCCTACTTTGACCTATGTGAACTTGGACAAGATCCTTAAATTCTCTGAGCCTCAGTTTCCTTATCTTCCACATAAAAATAATAAACCAATGGCAAGACCAATTGCAGAAATGTTGCAGGTTTAAATAAAAAGGATGTATTTGGAGCATTTGGCACAGTTCTGGACAAATATAAATGTTCAATTAATGATATTATTACTATTGTTATTCTAATATAAATATTCCAATATAAATAAAAGCCCCTAAAATGATATCTAGCATAGAGTAATGCTCACTAAGTAGCAATAATGATTGTTATTTTTATTGTTATAGGAAACCTTCAAAACTTAACATAAATCTTCCACCCATCCCTGCACCTTTAAAGGAGCCTGACTTAACAAAGCCTGAGTCACTGACACCCAATGAAAATGAGACATAAACCTGCAGCTCCAATGTCAACAATTGCCTTGGACTTGCTCATTTCCATTCTTTATTTAGCTCCTCCATATCTCTTCTGTTCTTTGCCATCTAGCTTCTGATTTCTCAGTTTCGCCTTGCACTTTTAGCTCTGTGCTCATTCCTAAAATCTGGTAGCCAACCAGTCCTTCTGGGGGACTCTTTGCACAGAGCTCACCTCATCTTCTGACTCCCTGTGTCACCCCCTCCACTCCCAGCTTCTGCTTTCCCTCACTTCTGTCAGCCTTTGGGCTTCCCAAGGGGGCCTTGGATGAAATCTAGCCATGGTCTGTGTTTGGTCATTACCAAGTTCTTGATCAATCAAAAGAGGTTCTTATTTATTATCTCAAAATGTCTCTTTGGCATGAAATTCCATCCTGGATCCTAAATTCTCCTCCTTAGATAATGTACCTTCTTCTCTACTAGTTTACTAGGCTTGTAAGAGGAGTCTAAGATCAACTCGCCTTTTCCCCGTGGTGAGAAAGCTGCTAGCAATCCCCCATTCTTACAGTATTGGCAATATTTTGTCCATTCTGACTTTGTCACTCTCTGGCACCTATTTTTATGAAGACTGCTTTACAGGGCCAGGCCTAATGATTAGGAGGATCATTAGTCCAATGGGTAGAGCACACTGAAACACATTTGGCATAACTGCCCTGGGTCTATGCCAAAACGTCTAGAGAGGAGAGACCACAGTTCTTGCCAAAGCCCTGAGCCCCAATGTGGGCCCATGAATCCTGCTAGTTAAAGGGTTTAGCCAGCCCTAATTTTAATTAAAAATTTGATTGTACAGTTGCTTGATGTCTATACTATTTCTTACCAGTTTGAATTCAGCAGACTTCCTAACCTATTACCAAAGGCTATTTAATAGATGTACTTCAGCAAATCATTATCAAAATAAGCTCAATAACTGAACAGGCAAATTTGGCTTTCTACACTGGTCTTCTTGTTATATAGAGGTTTCCAGATAACAGTTAGTAAACCATGGTCATGCTGTTGTGTCTTTTGGGATCTGAATGGATTTTTATTCCATGCAGAGAAGCAGACAGGTAGAAGGTTTAAAAGGAAAACACACACACGTTTCAGGAAAAACCATGTAAAGTTTATTTCAGGGTTGTTTCATCAAGCAAAAAGGCTGCCTTTTAGCTGCTTCGATGCTTTCTGAAACCTTTCAAGCTACAAGGAGAGTGATTCTGGTTTGTGTGGCTAAAACACTAGAGAGGATGATTGGTTTCATTAGCCAGGGAGGAGTGATAATACACTGCAATACTTCTCTAGTTATTGGGCACTTTATATTAATAACTCATGATGGCTGGAGTGTTTAGGTGTATATTTCAAACTCAGTGTAAAATACCATGCCATTAAGAATTTAAACACATTCTAATTTAATTATGGCCAAGAGCTTGTTCCAAGTGATCCTGTGTTTTTGTTGGCTAGTTTCAATATTGCAAATTTCAAATATGGAAAGATTTATTTTCTTTTACTCCTTGCTCCTTTATTTCTGGATTGTTAAAAACTTTAATCATTTAAAAGAACACACATTTAGAAAATGAAGTGCAATTGAAGTTATGGAAAATTCTAGTGTTTTTTTCAATACTATTTTGTTTTCCCCTTTGAAATGGGCCAATATTTTTCCAACCCATAATATATTGATTACTCACAAGTCCTTTTTACCTTCTTTTTGTCCTTAAACAACCTTTTCATTCCTCAAACAGCTATACTCTTGTCACATAGTTTTTCTATCATGGCTTAAATGGGAAAAAAAAATCTACCACTTGGAAAAACAAACAAACAAACAAACTATCATTTAGTTACCATCCAAGTCAACTTGGGATACAACAGATAGAGATAATTGCCTGGGGCCTATCTTCTGAGGGCCACTGACTTAGCCAGGCAAATATGAGGAAGGGAGAAGGAGTTAGCCTAGGACAACTAGTAATGGATAAAATTGAAGCTCATGGGTAAATCCAGCCACATAAGAGTATTCTTCCCCTCTCCTACTGCCCTAGGTTCTTCCACACACTCTTCAAGCTAACCCCTTTTGGTGGCCTTTGATAATCAATTTAAACAGAACTAGCTTATATAAAAGCATTTTAAAAAATGAGGAGGAGAGGAGGGTCTTCACTGAGTGATTTTCCTTGAATCTTGCACACTTTGAATTGGTTGGTCATGACTCTTCAACATTTAGGAATGAGCTCAATTATCAGTGACATCTGGGGAGCTGGGGGATGATGAGAATCTAATGTTTATGCATAGCTTCTATACCTGATGGCAGTTGTAGAACCAATCTCGTTAATTCCCTCCATCTTCACCCATGGGGACCCTGGAGTCTCCAAATGTAGTAGGCAGTGGGCTCCTTAGTATAAATCCAAGTATAAATCTTTGTTCTCTGAATCCTTGATAGTTTTCAGTTGGTAGCGAACAATGAGAGGGTGGATGCCAGGATGGAGCAATGTGTTCTGATAATTTTTTATTATATTGGGAAAACAACATAATTAATACAATAATTTTGCATTAATTTGGAAGACATAAACCATTTAATTTGGAAAAATGAACAAGCATACCAATCAAGTTTTCTTATATAAATTACACACTGAGAAAAAAATTGATTAATTTGGGGTGTGACAATGAAAGAATCTAGAAGATTCAGATATGGGTTTAGGGGGAGAGTGGAATTAGCTTTTTGGATTTTTGATTTATAATTTTAAAGATATGCATGTCAAAAGATGCATGGTTTTGAAAAATGTTTCTTGCTTTGATGGTTTTGAGTGGCAAGGAATCCTTTTCAGAAAGTATGTAGCCAAAAAGACTGTCTCTTAGGAAACAAGGAATCCCATCTCTCTAGTCCTTTGCTGCCCTGTCATTTTAGATGTTCCCTGCTGCCTTGCTTGCCCTAGGGGGTTAAAGTTGGTCACTACACATGTTGCTGGCCACCCAAGACTGCTGAAAAGACCTGTAACATTTTGTCAAATTATTTTTTATACTAAATTTATATTTAAAAATTATTTATTGACATGTCTCCCTACCCCATTAATCTGTGAGAGCCCTTCAAAGATAGACATTATGAACTGATGCTTGGCTCAGAGCAAGCTCATGATCAATATTGAATAAATGAATTAATAAACATCTTGGTTTTAAAGGAGTGATACATGAACCAGAAAAAACTGCCCATCCATGGAGCTACAATGTTGGTGGAGAGAGGTCAGTACCTGTGAGTAATGCAGGGTAGAATCATGAGTGGACAGAGCCTATTTGTACTAGATGCCACTCATTACTCACCTGCATGTTAGCTATTTGTATTGTTAGTGTCTAGGATATTTTGTCTTCTGTGTTTGTCTAGTTGGCCGTGTATTATAAATATTTTTCTACATGGCTTCAAATCCCTCGTAATTTCTGTTTGTAACAGATGAGTACAATTCCACTGAGTTGCTATAGGATAATTTTCTTAAACTTTATGTCCCATGGAGTTATTGGTGTGAGATTGTAGAGTAAAAGGAAATGGACTCTTTGCTATTAATAGCCTTGTTATGAAAAGAGAAAAAAAAACCAGCACAAATTTACATGACAATCAACATAGAGGAGTGAACCAATTTTCAGTTTGGCTCTACCATCACACCCTCTTCCTGAAGTCACTTTTAACATCCTACCTCCCACATTGCACTCTCCCCTCACCTCAAACACCCACAGCCATTTCCTGAGGCTTGCCTCAACAGGACACTGAAACATTCAAGGGGAAAGAAAAATGCTCCAAATGTCTCCCAGATGTCTGAATGTGTGGCATAATTTGGCATTGAAATGACTGGAGTTTTCATTTTTCAGCTAGATGTTTTGGCAACATGCAAATACAACCTTAATAAACTAATTTCTTTTTCCCCTCCGCAAATAGACTTAATTTCATAAAGTATTTAATGAGCACATACTATGTGTCAGTTACAGTAGTGGGGATTAGAGAATGTAAGGCTTTAGCAAATTATGGATCCAAAATGAAGAATTTTATGGTTTTATGAAGGATAGGTATGCATAGTGCCTGTTTGGGCAAACATCTTATAGCAAATACTGATACTTTAAACTGAGAAAATTGTATTTCTCACACCCCTCTTTAATTTGCAAATTTAGTTTTATAATTACATTCTGGACAGTGTGTCACTTGTCTGCCAGAGTGTTTTTCACTAGTCAGAGGAAATGAAATGGAGACAATCCAGTTTAGAAGGAGCACGTCTTAGCTCACAAGAACAGAACAAAATCGAAATGTGCTACCCCTTCGTGGGAGCTCATCCTCCATCCTTCTGGGCTGTAAGAATAGACATTCTTGTCCTGCTGGTGTGGACCCATGTTGAAAAGATACAGAACAAAATCATATCCACCGAGTCTCCTAATCAGGATTGCCTTTAAGAGGTCTAGTTGTTTCAATTATAGAATCTTTGTGGTGGAGGAACAATAGGACCATTTAATCCAGCCATTTTTCAGTGTACTATGGATGAGGCATGATTCCGGGTGCTAGCATCACACACAATGCTTTAGGTAGGTCACTAATTGGAAAGGCTATAAGGAATAATCTGATTTGAATATAGGACTTTCAAGGCATGCCTTAAGATTAAATATTCTATTGTACTTCTTTTCAGGATGAAAAATCAGAGGCTCAAAGGAGAAAAGTGATTGGTTAAAGATGACACAGCTTGTTGATAACAAGGGAAACACAGTTCTTCCAGCTCCTGTTCTCCTAGACTCCTATTTTCCTTTTTACAACTTGAAATTCCATGTTCATTTCTTAGTGAAGAAAAAGCAGTGAATGGAGAGGAAGAAGTGTATGATTGTCTGGAGCTTGTTAATTTTTGAGTAACTACTGTTTCCCAGATTCTATTCCTGTGGTGATTGCAAAAATGGCCACAGTTTTTCACCCCTTCCTCTATCTATACTATTTTCTGTGCAACTTTGCAGTTCCTTTTAGCGAGAGGTGGAATCCATTTCCATGCCTCTTGAAGTTGGGCTGGTCCCATGACTGACTTGATTAATACAGGTGGCTGAAGTCTCAGGCTTGAGTGGTTTAGCTCTTTCTTGGAAACATCTTGAAAAATAGACCTGGGCTAGTTGTGGATGATGGGAAACTAGATGGCCCAGTTACTGCGGTCATCCCAGATGACAGCTAGATAGCTGACCTGTGACTGGGGCTGTCCTAGGTTAGCCACCCCCAGCCCACCTGCCACCTGACTGCAGACATTTGAGCAAGCCCAGAAGTCAGCCATGTCTCCCTTAGGTCAGCTAAACTGCCTATCTGGGCAATGATAAATTTTCGGTTTCAAGCCAGTGAATTTTGGGGTGGTTTGTTACTCAACGGATGCAACTACAATGGTGTCTAGTAACATGATCCTGCCTTTGCTGTGGAATTTCAAGCTACATGTTTCCCAAGTCTCTGCCTCCTGAATGGTAGAAAGTATCTGGCACACTTTCATCCTGACTCAGCGAGTCTGGGTCTGTGCCGAGCCCACGGCAGGCTCTCATATGAACAAGGCCTCTGTCATCAACATCAGTATTGCCCTGGTGTAGCCCCCTCAGAGAGAGGCTTGAAAGAGGACATGGTTACCAGCAATGAGGTCCATGGGCGAGCCTGCAGCTGTGAAGTCTCAGGTGCTCTGATTCACAGAACTTTAGGGCATCTCTCATGGACACAGAAGATCTGGCCTCCTTAATTCTAGAGATGAATCTTGCTATGGTCTGAATTGTGTCTCCTCAAAACTCATCTGTTGAAGCCCTAATCCCCAGTGATGGTATTTAGAGGTAGGACCTTTAGAAGGTAATCAGACTTGTAGATGAGGTCATGAGGGTGGGAGGACCCTAATGATGGGATCAGTGCTCTTACAAAGGGACACCAGAGAGCACTCTCCTTTCTCTCCTTCCCTCTGAACTACCCCCCTCCCCCCCCCACCGTGTGAAGACAGTGAGAGGAAGGCCACTTGCAAGCCATGAAGATAGTTCTCACTAAACCCAACCATCCTGGCACTCAGATCTAGGACTTTCACGATGAGATAATAGATTTCTGTTGTTTAAGCCACCCAATCAATGGTATTTCGTTATGGCATCCCAAAACTAATGCTCAGCTGTTTTTAGTTAGACAGATGTTTGGCATTGCTTCAGGGGAAAATAATCTGAACGATTACATGCATTTTTCACTCCAGATGTTTTGGCAATGTGAAGATGTTGCCAAGATGTGCTTGTGGGATGGCCCCACAGCTGTCCTGGGGTGTAGCTTCTGGACAAAAGGGAAAATTCTGGGAGGGGCCAGAGGAAGCCCCTTTCTCCTCCATGTCAGGAGTGCACATATTCCTTTTTGGAAAGAGGGTACTAGAACTCCATATGCAAGCTTTTGGTCCATAGAGTTTTATGAAATACAACTGCTTTCTTTTAGTTGCAAACAGACTACATTGAACAAGCCCACCTGCTGGTATGCCATTGTCTTCCTCCAATCCAGGGCTGGGAGCCACTCTTGAATTTGTGGTTGGAAACCCCAAGAAGGAAATTCTGACCAAGGTCAAATGAGTGCAGAACAGAATGTCAAAAGATGAAAGTGGTGACTCGTACATATTTGTATTGAGAATTACCAACTGTATAATGATGAGAGTCATATTAATGCATAACTATTACATATGGATAATTGTGCTCTCATTCTCAACTTCTTCACCCTTCCCCAAACCAATAATTCTATTACTAACCATTCTGAATTTCTCACATGTGACTTGGAGAGTCAGGTTTGTTGACTACATAGGGGAGAATTCTCTATTATAGAGTGGGCAGACTTTCTCAGTAAACACTAAATAGTACATATTTTCCATTTTGCAGGCTATCTGTGTTGCTGACTCAACTTTGCCATTGTCATGTGAAAGCAGCCAGACACAACACTTAAAAGAGTGTGGCTGTGTTCCTACAACATTTTATTTATCAGAAGAAGCGGCAAGCAAGATTTGGGCCATAGGCCATACTTTGCCAATGTCTACTCTACTGGGTTAAATAAATACAGGTTTTTAAGGTGAGTTAAGCAGTGCTTGGAATGTGGTAATAGCTTTGGAAATGTTGGCTATTGGTTTTCTTTGCCTGGCGTGGAGCAAGGCAGCAGGAAGTATGCACTAAGGAGAAGTTGGTTAGTATACAGTGAATTTGAGTCAAATGAAAATAAGTACAGGGAGTCAGTTGAGGGCGAGTACATACAGCTCTGGAACTTGCACAGAATTGCCTTGAAGATTGTGTGTTTTATTCATTTCCAGCTGCTATGTCAAAGTACCATAGACTAGGTGGATTATAAACAACAGAAATGTCTTTTTTCCCCTTTTTCTTTCCTTCTTTTTTCTTTATATAGAGAGAGATCATACATGTGCACTCACATGTGAACACGGGTTGGGAGCGGGGAAGGGCAGAGGGAGAGGGAGTGACAATCTTAAGCAGGCTCCACACCCAGTGTGGGAGACCAAGGAGGGGCTCATCTTCTGGTGCTTGATCACGACCTGAGCCAAAACCGAGAGTTGGTTACTCAACCAACTGAGCCAAAGAGGCGCCGCAGAAATTTCTTTCTTATGGTTCTGGAGGCTGAAAATCCAAGATCAGAGTGCCTGCATGGTAGGGTTATGATGAAAGAACCACTTCCAGGTGGCAGACTGTCGAGACCTCTCTGGCAGGAAGAGAGCTAGAGGGCAGCGTGGGGTCCCTTTTATATGGACAATAATTTTATTTGTGAGGGCTCCACCCTCATGACCTAATTACCTCCCAAAGGCTCCACCTCTTAATACCATCACATCGTGGGTTAGGATTTCAACATACGAATTTTGGGAGCACAACTTCAGACCCTGTAGTGTGAGTCTGTTGCGGTGCCAGGAAATTAACATGTTATATTCCATCTTGGAATAGGCTATCCTCACTTTCTCTTCTACATCAGTTTTATAAACAGTCTGTAGGGATTCTGCATGTATAAACTATATTTATATCCCAAACTCCACAGTATCCAGCAGAATAGGAGGATATTAGTGTGACAAGACAAAGCAGATAAGACTCTAAACCTCAAGGCACAGTGTCATCACACATGATCCAGACTAAGTGTCCACACTAATATTCCTGCGTGATTTACAAATCTTTCCTCTTAATCCTGGTTGCATTGGCTTTTCCATTGCTGTATTAGCTTAGTGCAGGTGTGTAAAAACATTTGAACATGATGAATTGTTTCTCCAAGAGCCAAAAGGTAAATGATGAAAGAATTGGATAGAAAACATGTTAACAAGATATTTTATATTAGCTCCAAGGAGCTAGATCAATTACTATGATGTGTTACATGTTCAGAAGTCAGGAAATTCTAAATTATGGTTCCCAGTATGAACGTAACTCAGCCCCTTTGCACATGCAATATTTTATATGACTGTATATGGTGTTAACTTTAATGCTTTAACATCTATGCTTAATGTGGCAACTATAAATTTGAATTTCTTGACTTCAGAGGTTATAACATTTAACCATACAGCTGTGCTGACATACTTACTGCATTCAAATATTTCTTGGTGTAACATTTTGCAAAATAAATGCTCTATATGGATAGTTCTAGTCTTTTTTTTTTTTTTTTTTTTTGGTTATGATGCAGGAATTAAAAAAAAAAAAAAAAGACTGTGTCCCTGCCACTGTTAGTTCTGTAGCGCTCTCTAGGTCATTTGAACTAAGTGGGATGTGACTGAACAATTTTCACTTTCCAGTGGTTTCTACACCAAATCACACCTTGAGGAAGAAAGATTTTCTGAACATTGTTGTGTCATTTATTTCAGAGGGTTTGGTCACCCTACAGATGGTATGGACAATGTAAGACAAATTCAGAGTTTAATTTCAGGCTGCATTATTCACATGGTAATAACTGTAAGTGGAATCCCCTTGAGTTTAAAATCTAACACAAGAGTCTAATAGGTGATTCATAAGTGAAAAATTCCTGCATGCTTGGGGTATAACTAACTGCCTTTTCCCATTAAGAATCTGGTATCAGGCCACTTGTTCCTTCTAGATAGATTTCTTTGCTGCTGTGTGCACTTTGTTGTAGGTAGACAGGTTTCTCTGGTTTCAGAGAAATTCATCACTACTTCCCCCCATCCTCATAACCATTCAGGGCTACAACTTTCTCTGTTTTAGCAAATAGGTTGTGAAACAGCTGTCCTGGCCACTGCTGGCAAGAAGTGCAAAGAGCCAGGAAGGAGTCTGTGCTCTTAACCACTTTGCTATTATAATTGGTCCCAAGTTCCTTGTTCTTGGGCCAGGTACTCACCACACACCCACACCTATGTGTAGGTACAGTGAGTATGGATCTTATTTCATAAGCTCAGGTGTGCAGGAAATGTAGGTTTTTAAAATTTTCTTTAAATCAACTTTTAATTCTTGGCACCCATCCTACTGGGCTATATTATATACTGCCCATAAGAGCCATATTTTAAATAGAAGGACACAGAAAGGTTGAAAGTAAAAAAATGGCAGAAGATATACTATACCAACACTAACCAAAAGTAAGCTGGTATAACTATACTAATATCCAACAAAATAGATGTAAAGGTAAGAAGTATTATAACAGATAACTGAGAACATTTAATAACATTTAAGGGAACAATTCAACATGCTTATAATACTAACCTAATACTGTATCCTCAAAAAATATAAAGCATAATGTAGTTGAAGTAAAAGGAGATATTGACAGATCTACAGTCATAATTGAATTTGTTAAAATAAATAGCCAGAATGGTTAGAATAAGCAGGTATGTGAGTACAACTTGCTTCTAACACAATTGTTAAATATGTAGAAAAAAAATATGTGAGAATATAAAAGAGTTGACCGATATTACTTACCAACTTGACCTAATTGAAATTTATAAAACTACACTTAACAATGATGTAATATAAATTTCTTTCCAGGATGCATGGAACATTTACTCACCAATATTGACCTATATGTTGAGTCATAAAGCAAGTCACAAAAATTTCAAAATATTGGAACCATGTATAGCATATTTTCCAACCACAGTGGAATTAATTTCAAAATAAATGCAAAAAGATAACTTGGGAACCCTCAAATATTTGAAAATGAAACAAAACACTTCTAAACAACCAGTGGGTCAAAGAAGAAATCACAATAAAAATTAAAAACATTTTCACTGAGTGATCATGAAAACACAAAATGCTAAAACTTGTGGGATAAAACTAAAGAAGTGCTTTGGCAAAAGTATGTTGCCTCAAATGAACATGTCTGAAAAGAAGAAAGGCTGAAAATCAAAGATCTTATCTTTTTTTTTTACTGTATTTTTATTTTTAAAAATTTTTATTTAAATTCCAGTTAAAGATCTTATCTTACACCTCAGAAAGATTTTTAAAAAAAGCAAATTAAAAAGAAAATCAGTAGTAGAAAGGAAATAAGAAGGATAAGATCACCTCCTATGGTTTGTCTCCTAATCTCACAAAACAAACTGAGGGTTACTGGGGGGTGGGAGGGTAGGGATAGGGTGGATGGGTTATGGACATTGGGGAGGGTTTGTGCTTTGGTAAATGCTGTGAAAGATGTAGGCCGGATGATTCACAGACCTGTATCCCTGGGGCAAAGAATAATAAATAAATAAATAAATAAATAAATAAATAAATAAGTAAGTAAATAAAAGAAGGATAAGATCAGAAATTCATGAAATACAAAACAAACACACAACAGGGAAACAACAAACTGAAAGTTGGTTCTTTGAATACACTAATGAAATTGAAAAACTCTTAAGATACAAATAAAAAGAAGAAACACAAATTACCAATATCAGGAAGGAAGAATGGAGACATCATAGCTATCCTACAGCTATTAAACATATAAAAAGAGGAAATTATTAACAACCTAATCCAATATATTTGAAAATTTAGAAGAAATGGACAAATTCCTAGAAAAATTTAACAACACTGAAAGAAGAAAAACATAATCTGGATTTCCTATTTTAATTTAAAAAATTGGATATATAATTAAAATTCTCCACACACATGCAAAACTCTAATCTCTCATGACTTCAGATATCTAAGGAAGAATTATACCAACTTCTTATACACTCTTCCAGAGGATAGAAAAAGAGGCAGCATTCCCAGATTATTTCATGAGATGGCATAATTGTTATGCCAAAATTTGATAAATATGTATATAAGTACATATTAAAATATATATAATAAATCAACATATAAATAAATAACCCCCAAATTCAAGATCTCCTTTCTTTGTGAACATAGGTGAAGAAATCCTGAATAAAATGTTAAATAATCAAATACAGTGAATATCTACCTACCTGTCTATCTACTATCTATGATGATACACAACCACTGAGTTGAATTTATTCCAAGAATGTAAAAGACTAACTTAGATTGGTTAGGTTGTCAACCAACGTGATTTATCATATTAATAGAAAAAAGGAAAAGAGCTTATTATCATGTCAATTTGATGAAATGCAACACTCATTTATGATTTAAAGTAAAATTCTTAGCAAGCTAGGAACAGAAGGGAAATTTTTAAGTCAAAATGTATCTATAGAAATCTGCAGCAAGCATGCTATTAATATTATCTAATATTAATAATAATAATGCTTTTTCCCAGACATAGGAAATGAAATAAGGATAATTATTACTACTTCTGTTCTTCATTGTGCTGGAGGGCTGAGAGAGTGCAGTAAAGCAAGAAATGAATGAAAAGATATAAATATTGTAATGGAAGAAATGAAAATGTGTTTATCGAAGATATGTTTCAGCTTATAGAATATTTGGAAGAATCTATAGGTAAACTATTCAAATCAATAAATTGTGCAGTTATTAAATATAAGGTCAATATAAAAATTATTTCTACACACTAGCAACAAAGATCAGAATGTCAATTTCAAGTGAAACCATTTTAGCATAAAAACCATCAAACGTAAATAAACTTAATGCAAGATATATGTGACCTTACTGAAGGAAAGTACAGATGATTATGGAAAGAAATTATAGAAGACCTAAATGGATGGAAGGATATAACTTTTTCATGTACTGGAAGACAGAAGAATTATAACAATTTTAGTTGATCTACAGACTCAAAGTAGTGTCAGTAAAAACTTCAGCAGGTTTTTCTTTTGATGGAAATTGACAAGTAATGTTTAAAATTTATATGGCAATTCAAAAGGACAACTGAAGACTAATTATCTTGAAGAATAACACTGAAAGATTTACAATGCCAATATCAAATTTTATTAGAAAGCAGAATGAATTAAAATGGTGCAATGTTGGTATAAGGAAAGAGCAAGGAACAGAATCCACAGAATAAAAACTCCCAAGACAAACTCTCATATATGTGGTCACCCGATTTATGATATGGGTGTCACTACAGTGCAATGGGAAAAGAAAGACCTTTTCAGTAAATTGGTTCAATAGATTAGCCATTTTGGGGGGGAAATGAATTTTTACCTCCCACTTCATACTGTACATAAAAAATCAAATTCAGAGGAGCACTAACCTAAGTATAGAAGATAAAAAAAGTTTCTAGAAGATACCACTTGAGAATATCTTCATGGTCTTGGGGTAGGCAAAATTTCCTAAACAGAACACAGAAAGTCTTAACTATGAAACATGATCTGTAAATGTCCTCCATGAAAATTAAGAAATGCTCATCGAAAACACATTAAGGAAGTGAAAAGGCAAGTCACAGAATAGAAAATATTTGCAGTGCAGTACAAATAACCAACAAAGAACTCACCTCTCCCCTGACTAAATAGCTCTTGTCTTAGTCTGCTCAGGCTGCTGTAACAAATACCATAGCCTGGGTGGCATAAACTAAAATTTATTTTCTCAACGTTCTGGAGGCTGGAAAGTTCAACATCAAAGCTCCCGATGAGCACTCTCTTCCTGGCTTGTAGAAAGCCACCTTCTTCANAAGTATGCTCTC
>LNAC01000285.1:18652-64549 GCA_002007465.1 Ailurus styani | reverse complement strand
TCTCTCTCTCTTTCTTTTTCTTTCTTTCTTTCTTTCTTTCTTTCTTTCTTTCTTTCTTTCTTTCTTTCTTTCTTTCTTTATTTCTTCATTTCTTTATTTCTTTTTCTTTCTTTCTTTTTCTTTCTTCTTTTCTTTTCTTTCTTTCATAACAACACCAGTTCTATAGGATCTTCTACCCTTATGACCTCATTTACTTTAATCACCTCCCAAAAGGCTTTGTCTCCCAAACAGCCACATGGGGATTAGGATTTCAACATATAAATTTTTGGGGGACAGCATTCAGTCCATTGGAACTCGTAAAAATCAATTTTAAAGTAGGGGCACAATTAAAACAGTGACAAAAGATTTGAGCGGGTACTTTACAAAAGAGCATGCCTGAAGGCCAATGTGTATATGAAAATGTGTTCAACATCATTGGTTGTTCAACATCATCAAGTGAAATTAAAAGCACATTGAGATACTATTACACACCTGCCAGAATGGCGAAAACCTAAAGAAAAACCTGACGATAGCCAGTATCGGTGAAGCTACAGAGCAATAGTTAGTCTCCTACATTACTCTTGGGAGTATAAGTCAGTAAAACTGATTGATAATGCCTACTAAAATATGACCTAATGTACCTAGGTTCATCAAAAGATGTGTGGCAGAATGTTGCTAGCAGCATTATTTTTAATAGTCCCAAACTTGAAACAACTAGTCTCTATTGACAGTAAGGTAGATTCATGAATTGTGATATATATACATATATCACACATGTACACATATTTACATATATACATGTATATATACAGCCACACACAGAAGGATATTATATAGCAATGAATTAATGAACTACAGTTACTCATGACAGACAAAATGTTGAGTAAAAAATGCAACACAGAGGAGGACACTTGGTATGGCTATGGCTCTATGTATGTAATGTGCAAAATCAGGCAAAATCAGGTAAAATCTATGGTGACTGAAGCCAGAAGAGCAGTCTTTGGGAAGGGGTAATGGCTTAGAAGGGACACAGGGAGGCTGCTGGGCTCTGTAATGCTCTATGTCTTGGGTGATCACCCCATGAATATGTTTTCTTTGAAAATATTCATTAAGCCATACAGGTAAGGTTTGCGTACTTTATTCATGGGTGTTAAACTTCCATACAAAACTTTTCGAGTAAGTACAAAAGCAAATCATTTTTCCTATTCCTTAAGCATTGAGAAGGGCAGGAAAGAAGGAAAACTAACACTTAATCAAGAGTTTGCTATGTGTGAGGCACTTTACTTCCTGCAGTACACGGACCTGTTGTGGTCAGAGAGTGAAAGCCCTATGTTTCTCTTTAACTTGACTGCATTTGATTATGTGGTTGTCTCCAACGACAGACGCAGGAGGAACCGCACTGTGCAGATTAGCTTGTGCCTGTGTGCCTGAGGCTAGGGATGGGCCCTACTCAGAGTACAGAAAATGACACTAGGGAAGGGAGAACTCCCAGAGGACAATCAGGGCTATTTTGAGAAGGAGAAATGGGTGGTAGGTTTACAAGTTCTCAATAGTCACTGGAATTGCACAAAAAATATCATGATCTCTTGTTTAATAAGGTAATATATATATTTTTTCCTGCTTAGATCCCAATGTACAAGTTATTTTTTATGCTAAGCCACCAAATAAAAGCTCACTCTTTCATGCCTGTGAAGAGGCAGAGTAAAGAGCAAAAGAATAAAGAGCTAGCTGGAGAGAGACAGCAAACTTCAAGGCCCTGCAAATAGAGCAAGAAGCAATTTTCTTGGTGGTAAGTACTCAATTGATGAATATGCTGTACTTAAGTGAACTTTGAATAACTGTATAAACTAAGGCTGGGTTTTTGTTTTGGCAAGTAGTATTAAGGGCTCTGGTAGACAAAACTGGCATAACTCCAATGCTGGCCTGGGACACAAATGGCAAAGTCTAAATTACTTGGGTAAAATTAGAACTTATTATTGGAAACTCATTATTACAGTGGTTAGTGATATTTAATCTGGCTTTATCCTAAATCGTATATAGTTCATTCCAGTATGTAAATGAAATCAGTAAAAATCGTCCTTTTTAAGACATGTTTTTGTTTTTCTTTTTAAAATCCTGACTTAAGGTTTTCTCTGGATACCCTGGGTGTCAATATGTGAATTAGCTAGAGAAAGATTTTGGTTCTTTGAAGAGGCAAAATATGCAGTGATTGTTACAATCTCTTAAGGGAACCTAAATTCTTGACCAAAGATCTTAACTTGGAGTAGTTCTTTCTGGATGAGCTTTATAATACACATTCACCACTGTTAGTTCACTGGGGTCATACAATTTGCAAAATTAAATAATAAAACATATGTACTGTAAAGGGCAGAGGAGTGACCCTGTGATGGTGAGTTTCAGGGAATTTGAAAGGGAGGAATTCACTGTGGGCTGGGGATGTCTTCATGAAAGAAAGGGACCCTGGATAGGGACTCAAAAGAAAGTACTTAGTCCATCCATGGCAATGTGGGCTTCTACTGGCAGGCACCTCAAGGCTCTTCCAGCCTCTACTCATTGCCCACTTGAAAAGCTACTCCCACATTTCTAGAAATTCATTATGGCAGCCCTTGACTTCTCAGGGCCAGTTTCTTAGTCCATTCAGGCTGGTATAACAAAATACCATAGACCAGGTGTCTCATAAACAATAGAAGTTTATTTCTCACAGTTATGGAGGCTGGGAAGTCCAAGATCAAGGTGTTAGAAGATTAGGTGTATGGTGAGGACACACTTCCTGGTTGGTAGGCAGCCATCTTGTTGTGCCCTCACACAGTGGAAAGGGAAAACTCTGATCTCCTCAGCCCCGTATGAAGATACTAATATCATTCATGAGGTTTCCACTCTCAAGACCTAATCACCTCTTAAAAGCCTGACCTCCAAACACCATCACATTGGGGATTAGATTTCACCATATGAGTTTTGAGGGACAAAAAATTCAGTCTATAGCAGAAGTTAAGCCTTAGTAAAGAGGAGTTGGCATGACAAGGAGAGGTACCATCATGGAGAGATGCAGGGAAGAGTAGTATGGAGGACCCAGACTGGATATGAGACAACTCTTGAGGTGGCTGGTCAACTCACCCAATTATGTCTTCTTCTTGAATTGCCTATTGGTTCCCAAGAGTGATGTCTCAAATACATGGCCCTGACCCTCTGTGCATGGCTGATTAACCCACTTAGGATCTTAAGAATGTAGAATGGGAAATAGAATCACAGAAATGGGAAGTTTTTGAGCTCAGTCTCCATGATAGATGTACTAGAGCAGTGTTTCTCAACATTTTAAAGAGCCTTTTCAGACTATTTTTCCTAATGGCTCCCACATCCATGAAATTTTAAAGTCATAGATATATTATATATCTGTGTATGTACTATTTGTTTATCTGTGCTTTATACATAAAAGAGTAAGAGTATTTTTTGCCCCCTCCCTCAGGAATCAATTCTTGCCCCCTCGAGGGCAATATCATTGAGGGTATATTTTTTTAGAGAGAACATTTCTGAACTCCTATAGTGGGTCCCTAGAGTATCGCTATTTCCAGACTTTTCTTAGTCTTGTTTGTTCAAGTCTTCTTTGAAATTTCTGAGATATTGCTTCATCTTCTAAAAATGTTCACTTTCTGTTACTTGCAACCTAAATAACCTAAAAGAAAAGCAAAAATATTTTCTAATAAAAGCTTTAAAGAAATCCAATCATGTTTAGAACACCCAGAGGGCTACCTCAGGGACTTTATGCCATGACGCTCCTTATCAGATATGTTTTCATATCAACACCTGCTTTTTTATATGGAAGAAAGGCAGATACTGTTTTTTAATTCAAATTGAAGACACTCTGAATGCCACATTTAAATCTACATGTTATAGAAAAGGCAACAGGAAATTGTTTTGAATAATGGAAAATACATCTGTGTCTGAATAAAGATACTGAACCTATTTTCATTTGCATTTTACACATGTATACCAGCCATTCCACAAAATGCTGAACAAGTAGGAGAATCGATAGCTGAATTTAATTTTGCACAGAAATTTAAAAGCTGGTAGAAATAGAGGATTAGGAGATGGATCTTATCTCATCTCATCTCATCTCATCTCATGCACTATTATACCATCAAATCAAATCTGAAATAAGTGTGTGATTTGTTGTTTCCTTCAAGAAACTTGTTTTAAAAGTTTATTTTTTATCTTGAAAATTTATTTTAAGTTCTTGATAGGACTCAAGTTATGACTTTTAGATTAGATTTTTATTTCCCACATTTGGTATACATGCTTTTTCTTTTTTGTTTTTGCTAATAGTGGAAATTAAAGGACCTATTTTTTATAGTCTTCATACTTTGTTAATCTGCTTCTTAATGGTTTATCTCTTGTTCTCTTTATGTTGCTATTCTCCTAGATTTGATGAATCTTTATTGCAGCTTTTAATTCCTAATCCTTTTGCATATATATATATATATACATATACACACATATATAAAATATATATCTTCTTTTCTTCATTATTTCCATATTTGTAATGATACCATTTTGAAGTCTTTAGATTATTTTCCCACCATTTTTGTTTTTAAGTATTTTTCTCAGTTTCAAGTGCTTCTTTATGTTATGGTTGTATTATTTTCTCTAATATGTAATTATTAAAAACCATAAAATAGAAAGTAGAATCAAACAGCCTTCCCATGCATCCTGGTTTTACACAACTTCTACTGGCGTCTCACATATATTCTGCCTTCAGTGAAACAGGTGGATACCAATTCTTTATTAGCATACTTATTTAAAGGAAATATGGCTGATTCTTTCTTTGGGGGAAAAAGCCAATAAAAAATAATGTTTAGTAATGTAGTAGATTAAAATCAAAGCCTATATTCATGTCATATAGGTTCTTTACATATGACCTAATTTCATCTCAGGACAATGCTAAAATGTAAAGTTATAATTCCACCACCTCACATGGTTGCTTAAAGAAACTGAACCTTACAGAAGTTTGTATTGAATAATTTCCACAGGGCTGGAGAATAGTTGAAGAAAAAGAAAAAGCATTCAAATCAAAATAAACTATAGGCCTATATAATCCTGAGGCCTAATCCCTTTCTACTTGGGTAAACATTTTTAGAAAGTTTAAAAATATTAACTTAAAAGGTAACAGGTCCATGCAGATTTATCCACGAACTTGGGGCGTTCAGGGGTTACACATGTGTCTGGAGCATACTAGGTACTCACTTCTTGTTTGCTTTTGAATGGATGTTTGATGAATTAATTAATAAATCAATGACTTAGAAGCTAAACCATTTCTTGGAGTCTTTTCTAAGCCAGGTAGTGAGTTTGTGGTTTCTTTTTCTGATACACTTTGCACGTTCACACAATCGTACTGCAGGGATGTTTCAGTTGGGTGAGGAAATCCATGGTTTGTGTAGATGATTGTGACTTGAGTAAAAAAGCATTTTGTCCCCTTCTTCCACGTGTCTTGCTTTGGCTCCCACACCAACTTGCTAATGGCCAGGACACCTGCAGTCTGTGGGCTCAGCTGTTGCCTTGGGAGCTGACAGCAGCTGTCAGCTGGGGGCCGAAGGGGTTGCTCTCTACCAGTGATGAGATGATCTCATCACAAGGAGGGTGTTGGAACTTTGTGCATTTCTTGGGCAGAAGAGGAGCTCTTTTCTGGTTAGGATGGAATCAGGTACCCTTGTCCAATCAAATGGTGCATGGATCCTTCCAGCTACTTTGAACTGGTGTCTATTTGCATCCATCAGCACATTGACTGGATGTAGGCCCAAGGGGAAAAGGCCTGCCTTTCCCATTGAAGAAAGGAGAGTTGGCTTCTATGAGGCCTAGAGACAGTTTTCATTTTTATTTTATAGACCAAATTACAAGATTCTGCAGCAATGGGAAGACTGACCAGAGAAATTGGAAGGGAGGCCTATGAATAGGTAGGTGTCTGAACAAGTGTGATGGGTCACACAGGCAAGTTCTTGTTTATGGAGGAGTTGACAGGAACCATAGGTGTGTCTTAACTTTCCAGCCAAATCCCTGGAGAAATGAAAACCTGGCTCTCTTCCTGTATTGTCCTTTCTGTTCTGTGTTCACTTATATTCAGATCAATGGTGTTTTTCCAATACCTACAAGGAGTCAGTCCCTGTGCTGGGTGATGTTGTGGGCAAAACAAAAGGAGAAAAATTCAGGAGCCTAGTGGAATGTACAGGCAGAAAATTTTTATAGATATAGAATTTATATGGCAATGTAAGATGGCATCAGTGGAAATGATTGGTCATGATACAGGTGGTCAGTGATAGCTTCAAGCTTCTATGCACTGCAGGCTCCATGAAGGGAGACACTCAGATCTTCACTGCTATATTCCCAGCTACTGGAACAGTGCAGGGCTCATGATAAGGGCTTACACATTTGTCAAATGAATGAATGGATCAGAGCCCTAAGGAAGGTGAAGTGATGTATATCGCAGTTAAGTGACAGAGCTCTAGGCTTTCAACCATTGGTCTGCCCCTCACTCTACGACATTGGGCTGGTTTCGTAATTTCTCCAAACGTCATTGTTCTTACCTATAAAGCAGTGTTGCTATGAATACCTGATTCATAGTGTTGTTATGAGATTGGAGTGAGAGCACATCTAAAAGAAGGTTAGCACTGTGCAAGGATTCTACTAAGGGTACAATACATTTTTGGTATGAATGGCGAGAATGTCAGTTGGGGTTGATTTCATTTGGAGGTGAAATTGGGAAAACCTGGTAACTATATCCAGCTCTGCCACTAGCAAGATGGATGATTTGGAGCCAATGACTTCCTCTTCCTGAGTCTTCACTTCCTCTCTTATGAAGGAGGATTTTGGAGAAAAGGGTCTTCGACATTGCATCAAATTTTTTCAAAGTACAGTGGAAAAATTAAATGCTTACAGGGGCCTGGCAGATAACAGTAACAAGTCACGTAAGCTCAGGGTAAAAAAAACTTGACCCCAACATCTGGGGACAATTGAGAAGGGTAGAAACTATAAACCAAGCACTGCTGCTGAATGCTGCCTTGAGGGAATGTGCTTATCAGTATCATACATTCTGAATTTTGCAGAGATGCTGGGGATCCACATTTTCTATGAATTCTCACAATTTTTGAAAGATAGCACCTAATTCAGTTTCTTTTTGTTAATTTGTTTTAAATATTGTTTGAGACATTACCTTAGGAGTCAAACAAAATCCGTCTTGTGGGTCACTGATTTGCTGCTTCTGATTTGGGTCCAGAAAGATAAGAAGAAATCAGAGTCTGAAAAATGAGAGTCTTCGGGGCAAGTTTTAACAGAAGCAGAATCATTCTGAGATATGGTGGCTTGTCCTCTGCTTTGCTTATAAAAGTTTCTAGGGCTGGCTGACCTGGTGCCCAGCAGCCCAGAAAATTACCTGCAGGTAGTAAGAGGACTGAAACTGAATCTGATTCCTAATTATATCAGAAATACTGAAGTCCTCCCCTTCTCTGATATTTCCAGACACTTTCAAGTTCTTTTAGTTGCTTAAGAGTATTGAACATGGCTTAGGACTCCTCAGAGGGAACCAAAGCTAACATACCCACATGACACCTTCCACAGTCACTTTAAAGCCAACTCTAAATGGGGGATTCTCAATCTGGCAAGGGGGAATAACCTCTCAGGATCTCAATGTTGGTAGAAGATATAGTATAAGGGTGTCTCTACCTCCAGGGATTTTTGATAAGCCTTTTTCAGGGTGGGACCTGGAGATCTGGGATTTCCCCACATTGCTGAGAATCACAGTTGCAGGGTTTGAGGTCTTGGGAAAGACAAAATCTCACTGATTCCATCAGTCCAGACTGGGTCAATCAAGGATTGTGTGAGACCTGGGCTGCTGTCCATTAAGAACGCTCTTCTGGTTGGGTGGCAGTCAATTTCTACGGTTGGAAAATTCATCTTGATTCAATTGACTGGCTTTGTGTAGGTATCAGCAGGAGTCAAAGTGAGCATGATGTGGTCTTTAGATCATCCAGCAGCTGACCAAATCAATTGATTTTTTTCTAACTGCAGCTTTTCATTTGGCATCATAAAGGCATACCCTAAATAAAGCATTAGCCTCTAGAATGTGTTTAAATTGAATTTCTGGATACTTTGGCATGTGTCCAGTTTTAAATAAGTTCTGATCTAACTGTATCTAATCTCTAATCAAAGGATCCTAGTATATGGAACATTCTCGTTAATAATGATACCTTAGACATCCATTAAGTCTGGACATTAATTTTATGGAAATTCTCCAATACATCTCCATTAGATTTTTTTTCTGGGAAAAATTAGTAATAAAAGCTTTTAATAAATGTCATAAATATCTATGTTCAATCAGACTACTACCCTAATTAAAATCAGACGAAAACAGAAAATAGTTACTTCTGCTAATGGTCATGACCTTCAGAAGACATTTTGGAAAAAGAAATTATGTGCTCTGTTATTACTCAAAAATTTGTTTGTTACAAAGAATAATTAGCTAGTGGGAACAGATTACTAGTTATTTGACTACCATGTGGATTCTCTAGTCTTGTACACGTAGTGGCTCATGCAATAAACTCTGCGGTCTGTGCATATTGTGCAAGCAAGCTTTGCAGCCAGGAACATCAAGGTTTGAGTCCTATACTTTTCTCTAACTAGCTCTGAGATCCTGAGAAATCTCTTGAGCCTTGCTTTCAGCATCTTTAAAATGGGTCAATAATATCTAGTAGGCATATAGTGAAGATCATGCAAGATTATGCACAGAGAGCTTTTAAGTACTGCACTTGCCCCATAGGTGGTGCTAAGTTCATAGAAGCCACTACTGTTAACATCCAGGATTGAGAGGGAGTTAGGTATATAGATTTTCAGAGGTGGGAAAGAAGGGTAATAAGGAGTGTGTGCTGGCTTTTATTCTCACCAATATATCTTAGCTCGTTTAAACCATTTCTTGCCATTCTTTGGCTTTCTACCTCATGCTCTTGGTAGTTAAGTAATTTAGAAGTGGCAATGAAATGAAAATCTGTATGTGCTCCAGTCCTTTTCTTTCCATTTAAAGCTTTGAGGGTAGAGTACAATTGCAACCCAGGATTCGCCCTATTTGGCCAGGCCTATATAACCGCAATCCAGCATTTAAGAAGTCTGGGTATTAGGAGTATATTTGGAAAAGTGGAAAGACAGAGCGTAGAATCAGATTCACTGGCTTCCTAGCTGCCCAGTGGGTGTTCACTTGCATTTGGCCTGTATTATATGGCCAACACCTTTAGGCATCTGGTCACTGAATCCTTTGTTTCTTGACTTTGGTCACCACCTGAGACCCTCCTAAGTAGATGGTTGTAATTTGGAAATGTATTAGAAGTTACTTAGTCAATGAATTTTCAAATTGTTTCATAAAGACAGTAGAACACTTTCTTTAAACAAAAATCTTAAGAGGAAATGTAAATGAATAAAAGAGATAAAAATTATAATTGCTCTGGTTTGAAGCCAGAGTAGAGGGGTTGGGGGGCTTTGCATTCATCCCTTGTTTTATCCCCCTGCTGTTTCTAAGGATAATAGTTAGAAAACCATTAATTCTAGTTTGATATTCTCTGGAAATAAATTCTGAGAGGATAATTGATCTGCTCAAGGTCACATAGTTAATTAATGGAATAGCAAGTCTGGGGCACAGGTGTACTTACTTGAGGAGCTATACGAGGATCACAGTATTTGTGGGGCTTTTGTTGGATTGTAACATCAGAAAAGTTTCTCCTTTATCCGCTGTGTTCCTGCTTCCCGTGGCCCTGTTATAGTCTCCGGTCAATGCTTTTGATGCAACAGAAGGTACATATGGTTTACACGTGTAATTACAGGTGTGGAGAATGAATGCAAATATCAACAATGGCGTGACATAAAATAGGTCATCGAGGCTTTTATTCAGAGACTTCTTTATTTTAGATGCCTCTGTTTATCTGCTTAATGTCTACGTGTACCCAGTTTGGGATTTAAAAACTGTTTTAGCCTTTTGATTTTCCAGGAGCTCTTTAGCCTTTCTATGGTTCTTGCTTGCTTGCTAAAAATCAAGTGACATATTGTCTGCCTTAAAGGTAGCTCGTGGACTCCTGACAACTGGAAGGCTCTATCTTTTGCGAGATTCTTCAGATTCGAGGCCCAGCAGGCTCATTTGCAGGGAAGCCAGATCAGGGGACTGTCCTAAATGAACCTGCTCATTCTGCGTTGCAGTATAATACCGACAAACTCCAGACAAACAAATGAGACTGGATTGGGCCTCTTACTAAGTAGAAAGCTGTAGACAGTCTAGAACATAAAGCTAAGCGAATGGAAAGAACAATTAAAAATTACTCACAGTTTATCATAAGTCAACATTTTTAACCTTTTGCTGTTTCTTATCTTTGTTTCTTCTTTTTTTCTTTTTAAAGACGAATATAGCTTTAATTTATTTAAAAGGTTTCCTACTGTAAACAATTTGATTTTCATGCTTTTTTCCTTTTACAAACGATGCTGGGAGAGTCCATGTAGCTGAGACTTTTCCCACTTCCCGTGAATATACTTCTGGGTGTTTGCTATCTGGCTCATTGGGAATGTGTAATTTTAAGGTTTTTGATCTCTATTGTCTATTACATAATTTTGATCTTTTTTTGAAAGGTGTGGTTCATTTAATTCTATTAGACACTCTTTTTAACCTATTACTCATGCTCTAAGTAATCCTTCTGTCTTATGACATAAACTGCTGTTCTGATCATAACTTCAAAAAATCAAGTGACATATTGTTTCAGTATGATCATAAACATGTCTTTCAAACACAGGCAATGGAAAAATTGAAAGGATTTGAATTATAAAAGCTTCAGGCCCCCCTGCATCATTCCTCTTGTTTTATTTTTGTTCTCAGTGTTGCAATAACTTGCAACTGCGAGCAAGTTTGGGTGCTTTGCTGAGTACTCTATAGTCACTTGATTTAATCCTCAAAATAACCAAAAATTTCTGTTTGACAGAAAAAGAAACTGAGGTCCATCAATGTTGCACCTTGTCAAATATACAGCTAATGTGGCTGGCAGAATAGTGGCCCCTGAAGGTGCCGGTGTCCTCATCCCAGGAACCTGTGAATATGTGGCAAGGGGAGATTTAGCAGATATGATTAAATTAAGGGTTTTAAGATGGGGGAGATTATTTTGACTCATCTGAGTGGGCTTAATGTCAACACGGAGGTCCTTACAAGTAAATGAGGGAGGCAGGAGGAGCAAAGTCCAAGGAGGAGATGTGATTCTGGAAGCAGAGGACAGAATGATGGGATTATGGAAAGGGGCCATGAGCCAAGGCGGACAGGTGGCCCCTGGAAGTAGGAAAGGCAATGAAACATTCTCCTTTAGAACCTCCAGAAGGAGAAGTGAAGTAACTTTCCCAGGATCCCGGTGTATCTGTCACCTAGATGACCCCAAAGCCTTGCTCCTTTTCTTTTCAGCGTGCTGCCTTCCCAGACCATTACAATGCTCTATGGAAAACCAAGGATGCTTTAAGCTGCGGCTTAAAACAGAGTTCTGAACTCTTTGGGTAAAGCTAGTTTGTATAGAAAGACTTTGCTACCTACACCTGTTGAAGTTGATCTATTCCTTAGAAATGGCCTCGTCAGCGAGAGTTGGGTACACAATCATTAGGCTAGCTTGCTGGAGTGACAAGTGGATAAGAGTGGCTGGCATTCTGTGTCTTCCTGGCTGATTTTAATTGTTCTTCTGGCTGGAGTGAATGCAGCTTTTGTTCTAAAATTGATCATGAGAGACTTCTATTGCCCCTCTTATCTCCATGAGAGATATATCTACATTTTTTTTTATTCCATTACAAACACATCTGTGGTTACTCTCTTATTTTTCTAAATGTAATTATCCAGCTAGGCTAAATTATGGAAAAGAAATTATAAAAATCTTTTCCTGCCAACAATCTGAATCTAGCCAGCACATTCTTGGTGGTTTGAATGTTGGGTATAGTTTCACTTTATTCTGCCTTCTCCCCTACCATGCCCCCACAAACTTTTAAAACTCCAACATACTTTTTAGCAGGACTGACATTTCTTAAGGTGGTTCTTGAGCAAAGCACTATTGCCAAGTGATATATTCATCCATATTTGGTAGGGGTAGGCATACTTTAACTTCTGTATTAATTTTGAGTCACTGGTATCCGGAAAACAAAGATGCCCACAGTAGCTTTTATATATTATGAATTATGCACAAAATAAAATCATATTTGAAATCATAACTGGGATTCAGAATGTGGTGTTAACTGGCCTATGTCATACATAATCAATCTATTTTTAGTGAGAATAAAAATAATTGAAACAATTCTTAAGAAAGTTGGCTTAACCTACAAAGGGGTTTAAGGAGCAGCATGGCAATTAAAGGATAAGTGACTCTAAGCTGTGTTTGGTTATTCAGTTATGCTTGGTTACAGACCCTGCTCAGCACTATTCTTACTCACTGTAAGGCGTGTAAACTGGTCTAGCGTTCCTAAAGAGTAACTGACATCGATGGGTAATCTGTGGGATTACTTTACACCCCAGTGTTTCTATCCTGATTAGATAGCCCAGAAACTCTTGCAGAAGTCCACAAGGTAAATACAAGGATGCTTTTTGCTTGCTGTTTGTGGTAGCAAGTGTCGGAAGTCATCGCTCTAGGAATGGCTTTGTGAACTATGTTTTGTGCCAATGCTGGAACACAATGGTCAGAAGCAAGGTGCTTGCTGTGCGCCCATATAGCATCACGGAGGTCTCAAAAATAATTTTGGGTGGAAAAAAAGCAACAAATTGGGAAGTGCGTGTTCTAAAGGAAGGCACACTCAATAACAAGGAAAAGGCTTCATTTTTCACTCACTCTTCACAAAGAAGCAGCTGCTGGAGCCAGCTGGCCTGGCGTGGGATCCCAGCTCTTCCAGCTCTGTGATTTCCTTTTAGCTTGGTGACTGATCAGATCATTCAGCCTCTCTGCTGTGTCCTGAACTGTAGACTGAGCTTCATACTAGTACTGACTTTATAGTGTTTCATAAAGCTTCAATGAGTTAATATATATATAATGTGCTTAGAACAGTGCCTGGCCCATAGTAAGTACCATACTACTAAGAGTTATTGTTATTTATCTAGTCAACTAATGTTTGTTAAGTATTAAGTATAGAGTGTTCTGAGCATCCAAATAGATGCTTAGAGTGCTTCTTAGAGTGCCAAATAGATCCAAATAGAGTGCTTCTATCATCCAAACAGGAGGGAAGAATGAGGAAAACTGAAAGGTAGATATAGAGCTAATAACAAAGTGCATGTAAGATTCTCCAGATTTTGGGATTATTTCTAACTAGTGAGGTATTAAATCAAATGTTGTTAGAAATTTTCCTTCGATTGCCTGGATAAATTGAATACTAAGCACAATATACAACTTTGAGTTGTACCTTACCAGCTGGGTGGAGTGTATGGCAAAATATTTCTTTGGGTTTCATGATAGCAGCTGTCCATTTCTGTATGGCGGCTGCATCCACACAGCTGGTTCTCTGAAGTCCAAGCTTATTTGTCACCGTGACTTGGCTCTCAGGGGACTTTGTTACTGGAGGAAGGCATCCACAGAGAGGCAGCAAAGGTGGGTGATTGGTTGAGGGGAGCCAGGAAAACTGGAGAAGGGTATCCTAATCTTGAACTCTGCCTCACACCCCAAAGGAGGTTTTATGGACTTTGATTAGTAGTGTTCCAAAGAGGTTGAAACAATTTTTACTCGGGTGCAGGGAACCACAGAGGGACCGTCTCTTGCATTTTCTGTCTGCATGTTCTGTCTTTTAGGCCTGGTGAGGAAGGTTCACTCAATCCTGCTCTCACAGATGGTCAACTATGGCGTCCCGTACAAGCAAACCTTAGCAGTAAATGGGACCTCTATTCACACTGCAGAGGGTCCTTTTATCTCCTCCCCAGTTTCTGGGAGTGGCTGGCTTTAAAATGTAATTGGGAGTTAGTTTGGCTCCATTCCAACCAAATCACAATAATTAAATGTTTACTGACCTTAGTATTTTTTTTTTCCCTTTGCTCTAAACCAGTGGTTTTCAAATATGGCAGCATATTAGAATTATCTGGGGAGCTTTAAAAGGTCCTGAGGTCTTCAGGAACAGAAATTCTGGTTTAAATTGTCTTGGGTGGGGCCTCACCTCAAGATTTTTAAACAATCTTCTGGTGATTCTAGTGGCAAAGTATGAGAACCACTGCCTTAAACAGTGACCCATGAGGGCTTCTCAAGTCAAGGAAACTTACGTCCTAATTTAAAAGTGAATGTGCCCTTGGATACACATCCCTGAGTGTGGGTATGTAGTGTAGAGAACCATCCTCCAAGAGCCCCACATCAACCCTCTGAAAGCTGCTATGAACTTCGGCAATTTTTACAAAGCTCAGTATTCCCATTCCTCGGGACAGAGGCTATAGGGTGAATATTGGGGTTCTTTTTGAGATACAAACAACAGTAATGAAATCTGAATCCTAAGAAAGTCTAGACTGTTCAAAATTGCATGATTTGTTCTTTCCACTAAAACTCTGTTCAGAAAAGTTCTTTTTTTTTAAGATTTATTTATTTATTTATTTGAAAGAGAGAGAGAGAGAGAGAGAGAGAGAGCACAAGCAGGGGGAGGAGCAGAGGGAGAGGGAGAAGCAGACTCCCTGTTGAGCAAGGAGCTTGATGTGGGGCTTGATCCTAGGATGCTGGGATCATGACCTGAGCCGAAGGCAGATGCCCAACCAACTGAACCATGCAGGTGCCCCTGTTCGGAAAAGTTCTTAAAGAAGTTTTCCCTGAGATGGAAAAATAGTCTTTTGCTTTTTGTGAACAGATATAAATTATGATGGGTGTAAAATTATCCATAGATGTATATACATATGTATAGGGATCTTCCTCAACTAATGATGTGGTTGTATACCAATAAAACCACAGTCAGTTGAAAATATCTTCAGTCAAAATGATTTAATACACTTAGATTTCTAAACAGCCTAGCCTAGCCCACCTTAAATATGCTTTGAATACTTCTGTTAACCTACAGTTGGGCAAAATCATCCAACACAAAGCCTGCTTTGTAATAGTGTTGACTATCTCATGTAATTTCTTGAATACTGTACTAAAAGAGGAAAAAATACCTCAGTGTGGTTGTATGGGTACAAGATGGTTGTCCTTGGTATCTGTTGTTTACCCCTGTGATGCGTGATGTGTGGCTGACTGGGGGTTGCGGCTGGCTGCCAGCGTTGAGAGGATCCCATGGTGTATCACTAACCTGGGAAATGATCAAAAGTCAATATTCGAAGTATGGTGTTTACTGAATGTGTATTGCTTTTTCATTACAGTAAAGTTGAAAAATTGTAAGTCAAGATTTCTTTAAGTCAGGGACCATCAGTATACACACGCACACACACACAAACACACACACACACACACCCTAAGCAGACACCAGGAACAAGGGCCTGAAATGGGTGGGGGCCAAATACGTTTCTATTTACCCCTTGCAATACATATTTTCAAGGGAAGGAAGTGAACAAATATAGGGGATTGCAGGATCTATTGAAGGCATGGAGGTGGTTAAAAACCTGCTGGGTGATCCTCATAGGTTCTGATGAACTGTTGCAGGCGGTTCAGTTCATGTAGATTTCATTTAGCAAATTGCCTTCCTTTTATTGTTTTTTTTTTCTTGATTTGATATATTCAGATACAGCTCCATCTGCCAAAGGTCACAGATCCACCCAGGCACCAGCAAGACTTTCCCTTGAGGAGCCAAGTTATTGATGTTCTCTGCGGGGGGTGCCCTGCCTCTGATGTTGCAAAGTCAATTAGTGGAACTAACACCAGCATCACTGTTTTGTCATTCTGCAGCCCACGATTACTGCTGCAACTTCCAAAAGTTGTTTGGGGAGCCTCCCCGGATTCTAGTGGCCCTGTATGGTGTCTAATACCCGTCCTGCCTAAGTGTACACCCCAGGAAATCCAGATATGTAGGATGGAGAGTCTTTGTGCATCAGCACATGCTGTTTAAACACTTGCTAGCATTATCCAGACTTGGAACTTACAAATGCTTACCAGAACATGTAACCAATGAACTATTATGGACTGTGGATGTTAGCATCACTAAATAGATCTGCACTGGCAAGATTTTTTTGTTGTTGTTTATTTGTTCTTGATATAGGGACATTTGAAAAAAAAAATCAGAGTACATGCTCTGGTATGAGCAGATATACTATTTGAGACATGGGACTCACTCTCTGAAGCCAGAAAGGTTTCATATACTCTGAGATGCATGTTCTTCCCATCTGCATAAACTTATTTCCTCCTAAATATTATGACTGTACTTTTGATAGCTTTCAAAAAATAAATGATAATTCTCTGATCCATGCATAGATTATTGATAGAGCATATTATCTAATGGCTTAATTTCATTTTTAATGAAACAAACTACTAAAATAGACCAACACTTGTTCTTTCAAACACAGAGCGGTTTTGTGTTTAAGATAAAATACCATTTGGAGCAAGGTTTCATAAAACTTCAGACTTGGGAAATGCTGGAGATATTACTATGTCTGGCCTAGCTTCATCCTTTTAAAAAGCTGCCCTAGCAATGACCTCTAGGGTCCTGTGTGTGAAAGGACCAGTCTGTGGCAGCCCTACATTCTGGGACTTAGTTCCACCACTATCTTGTGTCACCTACTCATATGTCTCTGTCTTTTATTTTTTTTTCCTAAGTCAATACCTTTTACTTGTTTTCTGATTCATTTTCCTAAAGCTTTAGCTTTATGGATTGACTCTCTACCTTTCAATAGCTTCCAGCCTGGGGCTTCCCTTTCTGGCTTCTGAGCTAATTACTTCTCCCTGGAGTTAATTATTTTCTGCATGGTGAGAAAGGAAAGTGCAACCCTGACTGCTGTCAGCTTGGAGCTGTCTGGCTCTAACAGCTAGGCCATGGAGTTCTTTTGGACATAAGCAATTTCACAGGATATCAGTATCAGACGATACTACTCTCTGACCATGGAGGGGGCAAGACAAAAACAAAAACCACTACTGTAAACATGCCGGTGAACTGACAAAAACAAGAACATGGCCCAAACCAAAATGGCCAAACATTCCCCTTTCTGGGCTAATGTGAGTGACACTTGCATTACCAATTATAGCTTTTGTGTCACTCTGACCCTTCTGTATACCAGGAAAAAAAATGTTTAAGATACTTGGTGATAGAATTGTCCCTGCTTTTTGACAGCACCCAATTCAAAACAAAACCACGCTTCCTTAAGCCTTCCTTAAAATTACCTATAAATTCAAATCTTAATACAAGCTCATCTTAAAACCTTCTCCTTGAGATGCCCAACCCATGGTTCTCCGTAGCATGGTGTCTCTTTCATTGTCAATGAGCCAACAAACCTAACTTGGTTGCCTATCGTTGTATTTCTGCTGGTTTCTGGTTGGAAGGCATCAGCAATGGAGACCCTATTCCCTGAAATGTTCATTTAATAACAACACACTTCTTGAGATGATCTACAATCCCCCACACATTGAATGCTAGGATGACTGTGTTCCATGAATGGACTTGAGCAATCGAATCAAAGTTCTTCAGTTTTCAGATTGAAATGGCAACCATGACAACAAAAAGCCATGTTGTGATTTTTCTTCCCTGAGGCATTAGGCAGTTAGTGGCAGAGCCTTGATCAGCACCCAACCCAATCTCCACATTCCTAGTTTTGTGCCTTTTTTGCTCTACCATGCTGACTGTTTAAAGAAGTACAACTCCCAAGTATAATGCACCTTTGAGCACTAAATTCAATTTACTATCCATCTCTACTTAATTGAATTTGGTTTCCATTCTCTCCTTAGAAAACACTTTAACCTTCAAATGCTGGGCTCTGTCCAATGCATGGCTTCCCACAAGTCACTTTTAGCTTTGATTTAAAAAGCTCCTATGGGTACTTTTGGTGGGGCATGAATTTCTTAGGTGTGAGAATCTTATTTAGTTGCTAACGTGTCAAAGCTGCACTGTTCTTTTCTGCCCAGATTTGGCAGTGAGCTCTACAGAGCAGCTAACCAAAGGGGGGGTTTTCATTTGTTGTTGTTTTGTTGCTGTTGTTTTAATCTCTCACCTTCTTCAATTAAAAGAGAGAATCCTTCGGAAAGCAAAACGCTGCAACAAAATTTAAAAATTCTCTCGTCTGCCTTCCCTATATAATTTCTCTCCTTGTTGAAGAAATGCTTCCTGCTGAGATGGGCCTCCCCAGACACCATTCCCCACTCCAGTCTTTTTACTTCCTTTAATTTTTTTTAAGTTTTTATTTAAATTCCAGTTATTTAACACACAGTGTAATATTAGTTTCAGGTGTACAATATAGTGATTCAACGCTTCCCTACAACACCCGGGGCTCAGTCCCTGTATTTTTTATTTTTTTATTTTTTTATTTTTTTATTTTTTTTAAAGATTTTATTTATTCATTTGACACAGAGAGAGAGATTACAAGTAGACAGAGAGGCAGGCAGAGAGAGAGGAGGAAGCAGGCTCCCTGCTGAGCAGAGAGCCCGATGTGGGCCTCGATCCCAGGACCCTGGGATCATGACCTGAGCCGAAGGCAGTGGCTTTAACCCACTGAGCCACCCAGGCGCCCCCCTGTATTTTTTAATCTCTAAATTGTCCACATTGAAAGAGACTTCTTTAAATACACTGTAATTTTGCCATCTGGATTTATATCAGAGCCACATTGTCTCTTGAAAGGACTTCTTAAAAAATACACATTGGAAGAAACAGAATAGTTTGTTTGTTGAGATCACAAAAATGAAATCAGGGAGTTTTTAAGCAAGAAAAAACTGAAACTTACTCTTGGATAAAACTATTTATATTATTTTTGTATTGTAAATGAACATTTTCAACCTATTTGTGACAGAAGGTAGATGGTACTCAATATCCTATTTTTCCACTTAGCATTATATAATAAAAATAGTCCCCTATTTTCAGGTGGTTTGCATTACATGTGATTTCAAGGGGGCAGAATACATTATTATGTTAATGTATCATAAACTGATTTTGGACGTTTAGTTGCTTCCAATTTTTGAGTATTTTGTTTGTTTGTTTGTTTGGTTTGGCGGTATAGAGAAGGCTGTAGTAGATATCTTTATGCACATGGCTATTCGCTTTTTCTGAATTCTTTTTTTAGGTTAATTCTCAGAATTTGGATAATAGTGTTGCTCTTCACAGTCTGGGAATATCTCTAGGGCTCTGGTTATATAGCACTGTATTATTTACCAAAAGACTGTAGGCCACCAGCAGTGAGTTTACCAGCATCCCTGAAAGTTCATCAGAATTAAGAATTATCACAAAAATTATTTGCCCCTTGATTTTGGAACTGTGAAATAACAACTCCGTTTTACTTTGTTTTGTATATTTTCCATTATAAGGGAAAATCGCCTTTTATCATATGTTGGCTATTTTTTATAATGGCAGTTTCTGGTTTTTGTGCTGACCTAAGGTAAATAGATTATTTAAATTTTGCTCCATCCCTAGAATTATGCACTATAGTAAAGTAGACTTATTCCCAGGCTGGGGAAAAGTCAGAATCTCTGAGATTTGGAAGAAAATTTGAAGAGTGAGAAGCAGAGATGGTGTGGTCTTTGTCTAATAAAGGAATGAGGATCTCTAATAGAGTTCTTTGTACAAGAATTATCATTTAAGATCTGTTTTGCCCTCTTACTTTTATGGGCATTTTAATTTTTGATCCTGTAATAATTTTGTCTTTCTGGTCTTCTTTGGCTATAATATTAATATTGGGCAATTAATCTTGCCTTCTCTTCATAAGTTGGGAATAGTGTATGTGCAGTACATTCTATGGCAGGTTTGGGGTTTTTTATTTGAAAGGAAGCCGAAAGAAAAAAATTTTTCCTCCAAGCCAGTGGAGGTAACCTTTTGTTGAAAGATAAGTTTCATTTCCTGTGAGAAACCAACATGATATATTCTGTATATTTAGCAATATTTTGTTTTCATTGAGAAGAGCATGATGATTCTTTTCTTACAAGACTTATCATTTCTGAAATAATGTTCTCTGGAAAATACTCTTTGTTTTCTAAATGAAAAACAAGATTATGTGGACAACGGAACAGACTATTTAACGGTAATACTGGCTGTCTGAGATACTCTGTCACTACTGATTATAAGCTAACTCCATGTGATCATTGAACTTGATATATAAAATATGCAACTTTAGTTTCCATAGTTGGCCTCATCCTCAGTTTTGTTGATCATGGAATTGGGAACTTGATCTCATCAGTTAAGGATGACTCGATCTATGGCATTTCTAATAATTTCTTTCAAGTAGTTATTTGAAAGTTCAAACTCCTGCTTGGAGTCACTTTTCTTCCTTTTGAGAAACCTTGTCTCCCCTCCGTCCCAATGGCACGTAGTGCAAGAAGTTTGCATGAGGGATGGGATATCGGGCATGGGGACGGTGCTGCTCCTGGGTCTTTGCTGGACTTCTCTGAGAGGTCGTATGTGCCCTCTGGTTACTGGCATCCTGTTCTAATGCCTGCTGAATATGGCTGGACTCACATGGTTTGGGGGCACCATGTTGGCCTGTGTTGCTGAGGACCATGGTCCATGCTATGGCTTAGGTATGCTCACAATAGACCCACATTGGCTCACCAGTCCTCCCCAACAGGGCTTGCTAGGATCTCTGAGTACCCAGATGCCAGTGCCACAGAGAACTGCCTGGATACCTATTTAATTCCATCCCTGTATCTTATCTTCTCAAAGAAACCAGTGCTTTCTATAGTGTGTGCCCAGAAAAACAGGGAGAGGCCCCCTCCCCTGTGAAGCTTACTCCATCCAGTCTGGGAACTTCCACCAGTTCCTCCCCACCCCAAGGTGGGAGACAGAGCAAAACACCTCACCTGGCTCTGACCTCTTGCCTTTGCCCTTCTTCTCTCTCTTCTCGGGAGCCTCTCCCCAGTGTTGTGAGAGCTTTGTTTTTTTCCTTCGTATCCAACAGGAATTTCCCCTACATCATAGCTTTTATTTTCCCCATGCGTTTATGCCCTCCTCTTTCTTTTGGCAATGATAATAAGATAATTATAAGGAGGGAGAATCAGATTATTGAAAAGAGACATATATCAGAAGACACGTCCAAAATATCATCTTTCTTTTAAAGTTTTAGAATAAGAAGGGGACATAGAAGAACCAGCTGAAGATTAGAATGGATGGGGATATGAAGAAATGAATTACGTGATACGCATTTTGGAGAAAACAGAAACTGCCTATAACATTTTAAAAGATGCTCAAGGGCTGCTTTTCTAGTTGTCTCTAGGTCTATTTTAAAAAGTCGGCCTTCACACACGTACACACAAAAGCACACATGCACACACATGCACAGACCGTACACACGTGGAATCTGCCATTCTGTAAAAACTACGAGGCATGCTCACACTATTTTTACAAGCAGAAACATTAGCCTCATTTGAGTTTTAAAAAAATTAGAATTGCCCAGCTAACGGCACACTTTCCCTGTGTCTTAAGTCCAGTTAACCGATTTCCCCATTATCTCCTTGATTGTAGGCGTGTGAAGCAATTGTAGGATGTATTTGGAGAGACTACTGCATACTCTAACTCACACGACGATTCCTATGTAGCAAGCAGTTCTAAACTCTGTAACTTACTAACCCATCAGTCCTCCCAACACCCTTATGGGGTAGTGCTATGGTCTGAATGTTTGTGTCCCCTCCAAATTCATGTGTTGAAATTTGAATCCCCAAAGGTGGTGGTATGAGGTGGGGGCTTTCGAGGGGATTTGGTCATGAAGGTGGAGCCATCATGAATTAGGATTAGGGTCTTTATAAGAGAGACATGCCAAGCTCCTAGTCTCTTCCACCCTATGAAGATGCAGCAAGAAGACCCCAGCTCTGAACCAGGAAGAGAGTCTTCACCAGAACACCACCATGCTGGTGCCGTGAAGTCGAATTTACCAGCTTCCCGGANCTTTATAAGAGAGACATGCCAAGCTCCTAGTCTCTTCCACCCTATGAAGATGCAGCAAGAAGGCCCCAGCTCTGAACCAGGAAGAGAGTCTTCACCAGAACACCACCATGCTGGTGCCCTGAAGTTGAATTTACCAGCCTCCCCGACTGTGAGAAATAAGTTTCTCTTGCTTATAAGCTACCCAGGCTGTGTTTGTTTGTTTGTTTTTTTAATAGCAGCTTGAATGGACTAAGACAGGGAGGTACCCATGCCCACAGGTGATTCTCAGTGGCAGTATTTTAGTTCTTCAGAAGCCCTGTGAGTCTGGTACAGGCTGAGCACCCGGAACTGTTTCCAGAAAAGGGAGCTGTAGACCCTCATGTTGGCTCCATCAGGGCATTGGCTCTGAGCTCTCCCTTGCCTGTTCCAGAACACATAATGGGTGGTACAAATCAGGGGTGATGTCATCTCGAATTGGATCACATCTCTGCCCCTGCAGAGACCCTTTCTGCTGTAATGAATATTTCTCTTGATGAATAATACAGGGATTTTTTTTTTTTCAAGTGAAGGATATTTAGGATTGCTTATGGGAAATCCTTAAGAGTTCGAAATAGGACCATATGTAGTTTGGGAGGGCTAGTGAAAATGCTTCATATATTGAGATGTTGATGAATCCCTTAGTGGTCCATCACTATGGCACGAAATTAGAACCAGTCTGCAACAGCACGTTATACTTGTGGTGCTAGGGTCTCGGGAGGACCAAAATGTTTCCTCTTGATTCTCACTCAGGTGGAATTCTTCCCCAACTTACAATACAAGCTGTTTCAAAGGAGGACTAGGACACGAACTAGCGATTCTCAGTGATCACCAGAGTGCTCAACACCTGGGCAGCACTCAAAATATTTGTTGAATAAGTGAATGGAAAAAAAAAAACAACACAAACAACCCCTTTCTTCTAATGCTAGAACTCATTGCCCTTAACTTTTATACTGATTCCTTTTGTAGATGTTTCCACTATGCTTTCTAAGAATTTGATTATGTGTCTGTATTTCCCGAATAACCAAGTTTCCTGAGGACAGGGACTCTGCCTTATCAATTTCTGTCTTTATTCATTAAATCCAGCACTTTCTCAGTGCCAAGCACAGAGAAGATACACCTAACGTGAGCCTGTTGATATTAGATAAAACAAGGCATACTGATCTGGGACGTTGGCTGGGTTTCAGAGAAATCATCCAGTAAAGGAAAAGAAAAAAAATAAAGGGAGCAAGGGTTAACATTCTCCAAGACTGATAAACTGAAAAGTGAAATGTAAGTCCGTGTTACATTTCAAAGCAAATTGGCAAGACATACCAGCCACAGCACATTTCTCAAGGTCTGTGTCATTTCTCGGTGAAATCTGCAGAGGCTGCCCTAGCTTAGAGTGGTTCTTTCCTTCCCTGAGCTCCTTGTCTCCAATGAACTTTTTTTGTGTGGGGTTGGTTTCCTCTCCCTATGTTATTGACTATCATTTCAAGTGTTTATGCTTTATCTTTCTAGCTTGATCAAGAACTCTTTGTGAGCTTTCTTGTGTCTTCCTTTCACGCAGACCAGGGAGCCAACCTAGCCCTCTTAGTTAGCATCCATCTCTCACCTGGGGGTGAGACTGTAGGTGCTTCACAGGCAATGTCAGGTGACTGACTCCTTACCCTCCAGCAGCCTCTTGCACACCATTCTGCTTGGTGCCTCTGGCTCCTGTCTTGTTATTCTTTTTTTTCTTCCTGCCTTTTCTGCTCCTTCAGGCTGAAGGGTCCATAGCCTGCTCACTTCTAGTCTCTAGCTTTGCCCGGGATGAAACCCTTTAGATTCCTTTCTCCTTAAACTCTGCTCACATGACAGTCCTGCTTCCTCCCCATTTCTCCAACCAGCCCAACTCTCATGGCTTTGTCCAGGTTCACAGCCATGGGCCCTGGCTTGCCTTGGAGGAGAGCTGGCACAAAGTACGGCGTACACATATGTTAACCAAAGAAACATTCTCTCCATGGNCTTTGTCCAGGTTCACAGCCATGGGCCCTGGCTTGCCTTGGAGGAGAGCTGGCACAAAGTACAGCGTACACATATGTTAACCAAAGAAACATTCTCTCTTTCTTGCCTCAAAAGAGCTGTTATTATTATTACTTTTTTTTTGACCACAGGAATGTCACCATTTTCCTTAAAAAGATACACGTTTCTTTTAGGTTATTTGATTTAGGCTAAAAGATAGGAGAATATAGGTTACTAGTATTTATACACAGTGCAATATTTTACTGCCTCTTTATTAAACATGACTTGGAAAAGACAAGCACAAAGCCAGCCTGGACTGTTATCTTGGGCAAGTCACTTACCTCTCTGAGTTTGGTTCTTTTCTGTAAAATGAGAATAGAAACAGAGGTTGTACATGTGGCATAGAAGTTTTGGGAGGCTCAATAAACTTAACATTTTTTAAAAAATGAAAAACATTAAAGTATTATGCACATATAAAAAATTATTGCTAGGATTTGTGATTTAAGCTGTAGGCAAGTGCTCTAAAAGGAAAATTTTCCCTCTTGCCTAAGAAATATCAAAATTGAATATAACATATTTGAAATTTGCTAAGGCGGTAAACCTTAAAAGTTCTCACCACAAGAAAAAGAATTCTGCAGTTATGTATGTTGACAGATGTTAGTCTTGTCTAGTGATCATTTTACCATATATACAAATATTGAGTCATGCTGTACACCTGAAACTAATGTAATGTTGTACGTCAGTTACACCTCAATAAAAAAGGGGGTACACTCTGAAAAAAAATGAATGCAGTGTTTCATTACAACTAGCTAAAACAGTTAAGTAACCATGAACCTGAGTATCTCCATTATGTCAGTCCTTACTGAGTCTAACTGAAAACTTTTTTTTTAACCCATGAACAATAGGACATGTTTGAACAATTCTGTACACGACGCAAATCTATTGACGTACTCCATACCATCCAGAGAGCTAGTTTACTATAACCATTATCAACATCTTTGCTAGAGCAGACCAGTCTTGAGTCTTGCCTACCTCCTCCATGTTTATTTGCTGGTTCATGTCCAGGGATTTCCCCTTCTATTGAAGTTCTTTCACAGGGATTGTTGGTATGGCACATTTGCCCTCTTCTGGAAGCCCTTCATGCATTCCTCCCTACCAATAACACCTCAGTGTCCTTTGGGGGGATGACTCATTGGGTGAAGTCACAGAGGAATGACACCATCAAAGGGCTCTTCCATCCTACAGAAAAGGCTGAGAGGTCCTCCAGGGCTCCTCCCACCAGATCCCTCCTATTATTGCCCCAAGATAGCCATGGGGACAGTATTCTGTAAGCTCATCCACTTGGACTCTCTCTACTGGGACTTTGACTCTTGAACAGTATCTTGGAGAGATGGAAAGAAATGGTTGGCAATTATTCGTTCATTCCAGCAATGGTGACTGGGTTAGGGCACTTTGAGCTTTCTGAGTATGCAGCCTTCTTTCCTATCCTCTCCATATGTTTACTCTCCATATGTTTACACTGGTCACTGATGCCTACAACAAAAGAACCCTAAATGATGCATTATTTCTTTCACTCAATTACACCTGCCATTTAATGCTATGAATTGGGATTCAAGTGTGTCCTGAGTGTTTGTCTTGTCCTCTGTCTTCCATTAGATTCTTCCATGGGGACAGGGACCATATCTTATTTCTCTTTGCATGCATACTTCTCACTCTCAAGTCCTAGATGGTGTTTACATTCCATGAGCTTTTGTATATTGGTGGGTTATAGTCAGTTGGGGGTCTTTAATGCCAGACTTGCCCATTTAAACCTCAAGAGCAATGTGCTCTCAAGAACCATGGAGAGGAAACTGGATCCACTGCTGCATCTTTGTGTGCCTCTGGGCAAGTTATTAGATCTTTTCCTTTAATTAGATTTTGTTTCCTCCAAGAGGAAAATGAGATGAATAAATGGCCTCCATCAAGCACACAGTGGTAGTTTGGTGAAAAATTTAATGTGCTAACTTTGGTTATGCTTCAAGCTTCTTAGAGGTATGTTCCTTATAAATACGACATGGGTGTAACCAGGAACATTTCTTTTTAATTTAACAGGGATTTATTTTTGAAAAAAGAATATGTTCTTCATCTTCCTTATAAAACTGTGCTAAAGTATGTACTTATTAATCTTCCCCAAGGATATGTTTCAATGACAAGAGTGAGACTGTAGCTTGGCATACCCCCCATTTCTTCTCTGTTCTCTCTGTTTCTGTTTCATACACTGCGTATGCTCTCACCACCCCAGACACGTTCCCTTCTAAAGTCTGTTTATCTGCCCAACGTATCTTTACTGAGCACCCGCCCTGTGTGAGGCACCGTACCAGGCTCTGAGGACACTGTGAATAAAAGCTGTGTCCCTGTTGCTGGTGGAGATAGATAAAAATAGATTAATTCNGTGAGGCACCGTACCAGGCTCTGAGGACACTGTGAATAAAAGCTGTGTCCCTGTTGCTGGTGAAGATAGATAAAAATAGATTCATTCATTCATTCAACAAATACTTACAGAGTTGACTATGTGCCAACTTTTCTAGGTTCTGGGATATCATGGCGAATATGAAACGTAAACAAGTATTTTAATTCTCTGGGACAGGTGCTATAATACAGGCGTGTGCAGGATTCAGCAAGAACAATTTCTGAGGGGAGCAGGGCTGGGACTGAGTCTCCAAGGCTGTCTATGATAGAACATAATAGAAACGGAGAACACCGATGAACTTGTGTGGGTCGTGGGGTCTAGAGTTCCATATAATTCTAGGAGAGCAGACAGATGTGAACAGAAACAGATCAGGGGTCAGGAATCTGCAGGGAGGATGAATGGATTATTTTATCAATATAAAGCACATCCTTGATAATCTGGGGGAAAAAAAACACATTTATCTGGTTGAAGCTCTCTACTCGAATATTGGACCCAATGCTGGGTATAAGAAAATGTTACCTGTTCGGTTTGCAAGAGACATTTGATGTTTATTTTCCAGGCTTTCTGTGGGGGCAACCATTGCAAGAATGGAAATTCTTTGCAGTAAGAGCAGCAGCTGAACAGCAGGGTATCCCTACATTTCTCTGCTAGGAAGAGAGCATTTTATTATTTCAAGATGCACACCAAGTATTATCAGAAGGCAGAGGAGTTTGGGAGTTCCCAAAATTTCAGATGATTCACAAGCAGGCTGTTACAGACGATGACATCTTGATTTAACACTCCCCTGGCCAAGAAACAAACCCGGCAATTTAAAAACTCTGCTTATGACTATGTTCAGGTCACTTTTGAACCATTGGTATGCAATTTAGGATTTATTGGATTTTTTTTGAACATTCGTATGTAATTCCAGGCTTAAGAGTTGCTCTCTAAATGATCAAATATGTATCTTGTTTTTTAATGTATTTATTACTTACTGTATAACCTATGAAATATTTACACTGATTTTTAAGAAAAGATATACATTATTTACATTGCCTTGAACTTCTCTTGATGCGGGTGAAATGACAACACAGCAGGCTCTAGGACCCTCAGGTTTGTCAGTAACTGTGCAGAGGCCCTCTCCCTCAGGAAAACACCTGGCAATAGAGTAATGTAATTAAAACCTATGCTGAGGACCACCTGGATTTCCTTGGAGCCACTACTTCCTGTTAGTTCTTGAGTCTCCAATGGCAGGAGGGAAAGTTGGGGCAGTCCTATCAAAGTCTCCCCTCATTCTTCCAGGTTTCCAGATGCATTTTCTGTAGGACAGACAGCACCTTTATTTTCTCTCTGGGACCCAGAAATCCCCAGCTAAAGAGGGAATGATTATTTTTTTAAGAAAATGGAGTAGATCCCTAGATCCAACTAATCATTAAACTCAACTTGGAGATATTAATTAGCAGGTCTGAGGTGCTGCTTATTAATCTGTACTCTTGAAAATGGGCTTATTGATTCTGGGAATCTTTAGAGGAGAATCTTACTTATTTATTTTATTTTTTTTTCATTTGAAATGGACTTGAATAACCCTCAGTTACCTGGCTGTCCAGACTTTCTCCTCTTGCTGGTCTGAAATCCCCTCACTAAATCTGATGTATGACTTCTCATCCATGTTCAAGACTGGCTTTTGATAAGTTTGGACATTTCCAGGCCTCCTATTGGCATATAATTCAGGAAAACAAGTAGATTGTTCTCTGGGTTATATGAATTGCTCTGCTTTCTCTGTAATTGTCATGCAATTTTCTCCAGGGGAGCTGTGATCTCTTTCGGCCAAACAAAATTATTTTGTGGGTATTTGAATGCCATCAGAAATATCATTAGAGCAACAAGCAAATAGTCATTACGGATTTCACAAAATGATATTTTAATGGTCTTATCCTTAAAGCCACTCCTAAATCTTCTTTCCTGCTGATAAGATCTGAGATCTATTCTTCCCTGAGTCTCATGACCATCATCAGCCTTATTTACGGTTGCTCCTCCAACTCTGCCATACCTGTTTTCTGGGATTTGACATCACCTACTCTTGATCCACATTGAAAGAAGTCTGAATACCATCTTTAGGGTTCTATTCAAGTGCATATTTTTTTGATGTCAATTTAGTTTAACACATATACACTTTAGTGATTATGTTTGGTACCTATGCTAGATGCCAAGAATATACCTGTGTAATATGTACAAACACACACACTCTGGTGCATACTATAGTACACATCTCTCTGTATATTATACACTATCGCATGATATATAATCTCAAGTGCTCTATATATTATATATAATCATGTGCTCTACATGTGTTAAATATAGCCGTGTACCATAGAATAGTGATACATAATATATACAAAAATTTTATATATACATAATATATTTTAAATATATATAACATATGTATATAAAGTGAAGAGTGCAATCCACATAAAAGAAAGAACAGCACATGGAAAAACTATGTGGGAAAGAGAGGGTGAACTGGGCCATCGCAGTAGGATAGACTGAGTAAGGGCAGCAACAATGTGACTTTGTCATGAAGTAAATGTCATGTAATGCCAGAAACTGGGCTAAACAATTAAATCACTGCCTACTGTAATTATGATAACAACTCTCAGGATTGGATACTATTTTTATCCCCATTTTAGAGATGAGGAAATTGAGGTTTAGGGAACGTTAAGTCAATTTCCCAAGGTCTTAGAGCTAAACAGCTGTGGAGCCATGATCTGAACCAGAGAGTAGTAGGTTATTATAGAGGATGGGAAAAATGTGTGCAAAAGCAAGATGGAAAAATCAGCATGGCATATTTGTGGTACCAGGAGGAGACCGCCCAGACTCAAGCACTGGGGTGGTCTACCATTAGTAGAGTGCTAAAGCTAAGTTTATTTCCCAGTTCTACGAATAGTACACGCAAATCTGCAAGACCTTCAGGGAAATAAGCATGTTTGTGGTCTTAAAAGGAATAAAATAGGTTTGCTGCCCTTGGAAAATAAGTTTTGGCTTTTGGAGATTTGACCTTTAGTTTTTAAACATGCTTTAAGGCATTGCTGACCTACAGGATTATGCAGAATTTACTCCCGTCACTAATTTATAAACCTCCCCATCTCCTGCCAAATGTTGATGGCAGTAAGAATGAGTACAAGTGATGGATGTAGAAATTTGGATTTGGTTTCTTTCCTTCAGGAACATCATGAAGCTTATTTGTGAATGGAAACAGGTTTGAGTGATGGACACATATGGTAATTTGGAATCGTGAAAACAGCCATGTCCATCAACTTTTGAAATATTTACAGAGGCTGATGTCTGCTGATGTGGTTCTAAATTGGAGTCCCTGCTGACTCAACAGGAGCGTGAGTTACCCACCCTGAATTACTGGGCACCTGAATTACTGGATATTTGTTCTCACACAGAGAGGAAGAAAATTGAGGGAAGGATCAGCATAATAATAAAAAAAAAGGTAACATAACACAACAAAACCCTCAAAAGGAGGCCCCCAAAATTTTCTGCCAAATAATTCTGAAAATTTAACTCTTAAAAAAATATGGTTATTCGATGTGAAAGGATTGACTTCACTTTAATTATTCAGTTAATAGTAATGTCGAACATTCATTTAATTCTTGTTAAATGTGAGGAACTGGACTAAGCAACTTTATAGGCATTTTCTTATGTAATTGTCATACCACCTTTACGAGGTTGGTGATATGTGTGAAGGTGAGGAAATTAGGACTCTTGTGGAAAAGTAACTTGCTCAAAGTAACAGAGCAAAGAAATAATCAGGTTAATTTATGTGGTTTTTTTTTCTTTTAAAGACCAACCTTCCAAGATAATTCACTTATTCAACCTATATTTATTAAGCTCCTACTATGTGCCAGCAGCTATGCAGGTTTCAGGATAGGTAGATGAATAAGACATGGCCCCACACTTCAGAAACCTCCTAGTGCTTCAGGGAAACACACAAACAGGTAATAAGTTAACCTCACTAGAATGAGAGACTCGTGTGCAAGGTATTATGGGAGCTGAGAGGAGAGGAAATCTTCTGGGAGGACAAGTATTACAGGATTAGACGTTAGCCAGGGAAGGTGGGGGAGGCGATTCTAGGCAGATGGGAAAACCTAAGCAGAGGCCCAAGAGTGCAAATAGCTTGGGGTATGTGAGGTTCCTTGGAGGGTTTACTTTCAGTTAAGTGAATAAAGGGGCAAGGAGTGACAAGAAACACAGGAGTTGAGCCAGGGTCACACACGCCCTCCTATGCCATGCAAAGCCTCTTGATACTCATCCTGTGGGTGAGAGAAACTTTGAGGGATTTTAATTAAGTAACATGAAGATGACCTCAATGTTCAAGGTCAAGGTCTACAGAGTTTGAGGTGATGAGAGGCAATATATCAATTTCCTGATTGCTGTCTTCAACAATCTGTTCTTCCTAATGTTTTGTTATGTTTGAATAATATCAGTATCAACACTCCCTCCCTTCCTCAGAAACAAGGTGTGTGTCATCTGCCTTCTGTGTTTTCTGGCCATAACTCATGAGAACGCGCCTGTGGGAAAGCACTATTTTGGAGTGTAATGCAACATCCTGATCTAAGAAAATGAGTTGAGCAGCTAGTTATGGGCAGGGTGAGGAAGGAGGAAGCTTGGTAGTTGTTATGTCATCTTAACCAGCGATCCCCACATTTTCATGATAGCAAGGTACCCACTGTCTATTGGCACGACGAAATTTAACAAAGGATAACAACAGGATTAATGAGGAGGAGCTATTTCTAAAACCAAAATACATTCTACCAAGTCACATATATATGTTATAATGAGAAATAAATGTAGTTAACATTTTCTATCAGGATTCAAGGACCGTAGATTACAGCATGTCCAAGAAAGAGGGAAGCCATCACTATGTTTAATAGCATTATCCAGAGTAGGATCCTATATCTTTTTCATGAGAGAACATAGTTTTTAATCCCTAAGTAAGCTCCCTTCCCCATACACATATAATAAAAGGTTTAGTGAGTTTGCAAAGAAAAATGATTGTCCCACACTTTCTTCCACAAGGTCACACAAACCGTCTCTGGAAACTAGTTCTGAATGAGCTGAGGATAATCAACTGCAAATTTGCTAGAATGTAGACTAGCCTCACACAATAAAAATCAATTACTACAGCAAAGCTGTCCAGCAAAATACACTCAACAAACCGAGAAGGGATGTTAGACCTGTAGTCACGAGAATTGTGGGCACTCAGATTTTAACTGAGAAGAAATTCTCAGTTTCTGACACTGAGAAAATTTTATTTTGCAAACTCACATGTGTGCAATGGCAAAAAGTCATCATTCAGTCGAGCGCTGGATCCAAGGTCTTGTTACCGCTCATAAAATGAACCATTTCCTGCTTTGTGCCCGGAGAGAGTGCGCGTGCACGCACATGCTCTGTTCTTCCTTTCTCTTCATACAGAGTCAGTTGTTCTAATAATCATGCTGTGTGCTATTTACAGAGCAAACGCCTGTCCTATTGTCCTTGCGTGCTGAGTTGGTCCAAATTCTCCTGAGGGCAGTGGTCGCGTGAAGGGAAACGCAGATGCTGTGCGCTGAAAAGCTGGACTGATGTGAATACCAGAGGGAATGCCTGGCTGACCCGTAGGTTTGTGTTTTAAGGCCCTGAATCCACTACTTTGAATTAGGAGTCACAACAGTGTTGATAGCAAATCACCACCATGGCCATGTAATTCTTGAGGAGGTCTAAAATTGTGCCGCTATAGCACTGGTGCCATATGTTTCTTCCTGCTCTGCTGACTTGGAATATAGAGAGAGTTCAAGGGCAATCATTTCATTTAATCGAAATGCAGAGGTAATGACTTATTAGAGGCAAAATGAAACCAACAAAGATGAGAACATACACACATATATATTTAAATGAAAAATGCATCACAGAAAGTTAAAACAATTGTAAATTAATTTTGTCCAGACTGCAAGAGCAGCCATTTTACATAGAGATAGCTTGTGTCTGTGAAACACATTATCTGACCTAGCTACATTTCTATGTTTCTGACCAATTTTGCTCTTTGCAAATGTTGTCTTTTTGCTGCATGGATTTGGATACTGGGGAGGACTTAAATCGTCCCTCAGCCTTTTACCAGATTGTGACTTTGCGAAAGTCGCACAATCTCTTGAAGCCCCTCAGTTTTCCCATTTACAAAATGGGAGAAATAATAACAGCAATTTCCTGGCATTGTGAGGCCTGAAAGATAACCTATTTCTATAGCTTAGCATGTAGCATAGATGGGGTCTACATGTAGCATAGTTTATAGCATTGGTATGGTTATGGTTATAGCTATTGATATAGTTATAAAATGCATCCTGATTGGTGCTGAATAACAGCTGACTTGAAAATCAACTGTCACTCAATTTTGACAAATGAAGTATTAGATGAGAATCCATCTAATTCTAGAATGTTTTTTCCCCACAAGACTGTAAGTTCCACGAGACCTCTTGGTTCACCTCCAACCTCCCAAAGTCTAACACGGCAAGCACATTGAGTTGGTACTCAATAAAAATAAACAGATTTATCTATTTTTATTCTCTTGATCACCCCCCCTTTTTAAAGATAAGAATTAGATTTCTCTGCAGGTTTATAAGGGCTTTGTAAGTATTCAAGCATTTTAATCTCTTTGAGTGTCATATTGTTGCAGATGCTACCTCATGTTTCTCTTGCCTTTTATAATGTCTAGAAAATCCTTCCCCAAATGAATATCAATTAAATATTACTTTAGAGTCTTTAATACTTTGATTTTTCACATTTATCTCTTTTATGTTTCTGGAATTTATTTTGATACAAGGTAAGATAGTTAATTTTTTTTTCTTGGAAAATTTATTGGCTCATTTACTGTTTCTTATTTTGGTTTGTGATACTTCCTTAATTACACACACATGCACATTCATGCATCTATTTGACTATGTTCAGAAATTTGTATTTCTATGTTTTTTTGTATGTGAATGTATATATGTATTTTCTTGAACTGGTTTTATTTTATTTTTGTCAAAGTACTAATAAATGTACAAAAGGAAATACAAAGAAAAGTGAGTCTTCTTCTTGAGTTTTAAGGCCCTACAATATTAGTCTTCCCACCAAAAAAGGAGTACCACCAATAACACTTTCTTCTGCAAGACTTTCCTGCCTAAACAAGTATTTGTGTGTATGAGTGTGTGTGTTTACACTGAATATCTTTTATAGTTACACAAATAGAAAATTCCTGGACACACTTTGACACCTTTCTTTCTTTCTTTTACCACACACCTGGGAAGTGGTTTCTGCAAAAGCTTTAGCCCATTCTTGAAGTATTGTGTATTCTGTTATATGGGTGTTTCCAGTTACTCAACCAGTTCTTTTTGGATGGTTACTTATTTTTGATATCACAGACTGTATTTCTAATATTTTTATTTTTAATGCTTCATTTTTTACATTTCATACGAAAGTTATATTTTTTTAAAAGATTTTATTTATTTATTTGACAGAGAGAGATCACAAGTAGGCAGAGAGGCAGGCAGAGAGAGAGGGGGAAGCAGACTCTCTGCTGAGCAGAGAGCCCGATGCGGGGCTTGATCCCAGGACCCTGAGATCATGACCTGAGCCGAAGGCAGAGGCTTAACCCACTGAGCCACTCAGGTGCCCCTCATACTTGTTATCTTATACTGTTTTTTATATCATTTTTTCTGTTGATTTTCTTCTATGATATAAAAATATTTTATAATTTCTACTTCTTAATTTATTATCTTTAAATATCATTTATTATCTATACTAGATGAGAAAACTAATAATTCTTCCTATCTTCCATCCTTCCCCTCCACAACCTAACTGGTGTAGATTTAATTATTCTTAGTTTGTCTATATTATTCTTAGTTTCTCTGAAGTTGATTTGTACTTTAACATATTAGAGTTAACCTTGGGCTTTGTCTAGTTTAAACTGTATCTTTTGACCCCAACTCTGAAGAGGAGATTAGCATGTTTATACTATTCTCCTGCCTCCTCCTTTCTTTATTACTTAAATTTTTTAGGTCTAATATTTGTATGTTGATCTGATTTATACTGCTAATATTCTCCACCCACAGTTACTGAGCCTTCATTTTGTATTTATTTATTTATTTAAGATTTAATTTATTCATTGGACAGAGAGAGAGAGAGATCACGGGTAGGCAGAGAGACAGGCAGAGAGAGGAGGAAGCAGGCTCCCCACTGAGCAAAGAGCCTGATGTGGGGCTCGATCCCAGGACCCTGAGAGCATGACCTGAGCCGAAGGCAGAGGCTTTAACCCACTGAGCCACCTCAGGTGCCCCTCATTTTATATGTAGACTTATTCAGTGCTCAGGATCAGTTTCACTATGGTTTCTCAATTCATGGTTTCACTGGTTGGTGTTTACTTTCAAGTAATTATTTTCCACATGTGGCATCCATGGGGACTACATTATTCAACTTTTGGAATATATGAGGGTTTATCTCTTTGACATTTCTAGTTTCATGATACCTTGGCCAAGTGTAAAATTATTGGGCCACATTTCCTTTCTCTAAGAACTTTGTACATAGTCTACTACTGTCTTCTAGTACTGAGCGTGGCTGTAGGGAAACCTGAGGTCAACCTGACCACTTTCGATGTTCATCGTTGACTTGATGCTCTTGACCTGATGCCCACAAGGGTCTGGTAATGTAATTAGGGCAAGTCTGCATTGATCATTCAGTATCTTCCCTTTTTTGGAACATCGTGTGGTCTTTTAGTCTATATATTTTTGTCCTGTCCTGTTTTAGCTCAGGAATATTTTCTTCTCTTAGATCTTTGAGAAAAAGTTATTTCCACTTCATATTTTCTATTGGTCTTCAAACACCAATTATGTGTATGTTGGATCTTTGTAAATTTGTGATTTTCTATCTAATTCTCTTTTAATAATCCCCATTTTCTTCTCAGTTTTATTTTGCTTCATTTTTTTCCCATGTTCTCATGGATTGCCCTCAATACCCTTACTCTTTTAAATAGGATTTCTTTGAAGTTCAAAAGAATTTGGTTGAAAAAGTCCTTGTGCTCTATTTTGTTTTGAGTAGTCACTACATTTTAGTATCTATTTTTGAGTATCATATAAAGTATGAAAGAAAAAAAAACATCTGAAATGCCCTGCCATTTCATTTATTCTTTATAAAAGAATAAACTGCTTCCCATGTATATTTGGTATCTTTTAAATTTTGGCAGAAGTATTAAATATTTATTTTATGAAAACTGGTCAAGTTCTGCTAGTGATTTTTTTCTTTGTACCACAGGATATAGAAAATTTCTGCTCATTTAATATTAGTTGAAAGAGCAGTACATTATCTCTATTATAAGTGATTAAGCATTGATTGAAAGTGACCAATTTAACAGTGAAGGCTCTCATTTTCTCTTCATAGATAACACAGGAAAAGGTAAGTCTCCTCATGCCATTGCTCTTATACATTATTTAATAGAACTTATAAAGGCTCAATCATTTTGAAAACAGTTATATTTATTTATATTATAGTTATATCATAATAATTATTATACATTATATAGTTATACTTATATTTATATTATTATATATTTAATGTATTATATGTAATATAGAATATATTTATTATATATACCCATTACATATTATATATGTAATGTATTATGTATATGATATATTATTATATTATTATATTTATTTAGTTATATATAGTTATAACAGTTATATTTCTTCTTCTTGTGTATACTGTCCACTGAAATAAAATCAGCAAATTTTCCTAGAGATGATTGGTTGTTCCTTTTTTTTTTAATTCTTAAAAATGAACATTCTCAAATAATACTTAAGTTCATTTATGTAGCAGATTTCATATGTAACTTTGGTTTAAAGGTTGGTAATTGGACTATTTATTGGCCTATTTTTATTATTTGAGTAATGAAACCAATCAATAAATTCTTACTGAATGACCACTTTGTAGAATGTATTGTATCATGCAGCAGAACTAAAACTGTTGTTTTTCAGAACATATCATCTCTATCCCTGAAAGGGATCATCAGCTTATTTTTAAACAATTGATTGGTTGTGTGGTTGACCTGATTAGTCAATAAGACAACAGGAAAGTCAAGCAATGACATCTGAATGAATCTGACACAAAATCTCCCCAGACCATAGCTAGGTTTTGCTTTTTCTTGGATTGCTTTCTTTTGATTTGGATTAATTTTAGGACTAGGCATCTGTCCTTACTTGTTCCATCATCCCCTTCCTTTCTTCCTCCTTTGCTTTTGTCTGCTTTACTGTATAATTCTAGATTGTGTTCTGATGCTTTTGCATCAGTAAAATCCATAAATAAATGCTCTAGTTCAATATGACTGATGAGTTAATTCTGCTAACCAAAAAATATTCATGTAGGTGTGTTTCTTATTCAGTGAGGTTATAATCTCTATCTGGTTCTTTCTCTGCTGAACTTCATGCCTGTCAGGTACATTTCATCAAGTTATTTCCAATGGGGGAGGCGACAGTCAGGTGGCCATATAACTCACTGGACTGCTGAATATATTCTGGCTTGAGTTTGGCTGAAATCTGTGTGTGTGGGTTGATAGTGCCAAATTCTGGAGACATCTGTGTCCAATATGCATTCTGGTCAATTTTAAGGCCTTTCTTGAGACTAGGCTTTGGCTCAATGTTCCCAGGGTTAGAACAGGGACCCTGACGGAGTCAAACCCTCAGGGACACTCTATGAATGGCTCAGTTGTACTTAGCACCAGAAATGTCTTGGAATATGTAAAAACAAAACAAAACAAAACAAACCTCCAAGAGTGGCTGCTGCCAATGGGAGAAGGGTGGGACCTGTCTTAACAAGACTGTATTTGTGGACACGACCAAATCAGGTATATAGGCTGCATATAGCTTCCTCAAATTGAGTCTCCATTTTCATTCCTTCTGAACCATTTTGAAGAAGGTACTTACATAAATACCAGTAAAATCTGAACCATATATAGACATGAGAGTGGGACTGAAACCAAGCAATAGCATATGGTAATAGAAGCTTGTCTTATTTTCATCTGCATTTCCTTTGCACTACCCTTTATTTATCCTTTTGCTCTCTTTTTTCTTCCCTTTTAAATAAGTCTATTTTCAATAAGTTGATAAATGAATTAAAATTATTTACAACATGAATTCAAACTGGTGTATTGTCGCTTTCCTTTTATTACCATAAAAGAAATTTGGAGATTGGTAAATAACATTTACTTGTTTTGTAAGAAAAGTGTCTCCTTTATACCTTCAGAAATCATTCAACTTTAGCAAGTCTGCCTCTGATCACCTGTGTGGTGGATGCTGCAGAGAAAGTATCCTTTCTACAATTAGAAGCACAATACACGTTATATCAGAAAACATTGAAAAAATTTGTTGCATGTTCACTATGTAACAAGTACTAGAACAAGTGTTTTGTGTAGATTATTTCATTTTGCAACTGTATGAGATACAAGTACTGTTATTAACCCATTTTACAGATGAAGAAACTGAGACACGAAGAGTTTGGGTAATTTGACCAAAGTTACACAGCTGGTAAGTATGGAGAAGAGATTGAACTTGGGCAGTCTAATAGGTGAGCCCACACTCCTTAACCCTCTCCCACCACAAACCTACCACATATGAATAATGGCCCTTAACCACTTTCTAGGAAGGAAGATGGAAATATAAAAAGAATGATAGAGTCTGAAGATCAGAGTGGAAATGACCTCAATGATTATCTAATACAGCCCCTTTACGTTATACACGAAGCAAAAGAGGATCAGGGATGCTCATCCATCTGTTCAATTCCACCCAGCCTTCATGGGTGACTAGAATCTGTTTCTGCAAGTCTCTTTCTACTATAACAGTTACAGGATGAAGGCTCATTAAAGATTCATGTTCCATAGATAAATTTCCCTGCAGTCTTTTATTTAATTTGGCCTAGTGCATCTAGGGAATTGACTAATGTCACTGTAAACACAGAAGGCTCAGGACTCCAATTATGGGACAGAAGGAAATCATTATTGATGAGAAGTTGGAAGAACTGAGCCCCACATTGCATAGTAACACCCCAATGTCTACAATGTCTTTATGTTAGTTCAATTTGTGGTATTTTTTAAAAGCAAAGGCAACCTTGATGAAGATGCAGATTTCCTGGGTTGAGTTATAGAAGCAGTTAATTTCCTAGATGCCAGAACACAGCCACCAGTGTGAATACATCAGTTCAGTGGAGCCCTAGAATCTCGTCTTTTCTCTGAGATCTCTTGTATTTCAGAGATGTGGGCTTCCTTTTTTTTTTTTCCTTCCCAAAGGCTCTTATAATGGGCATTTTTAATTAGGACACTACTGATGCACAAATGGTAGCTAATTCTGACAGCTTCCTTCTCAACACATGTTTTCCCTCTCATTCATCCATCTTACTTGTCAGCCTCCTTTTTCCTCTGCGACTATGTTTGAAATGCTGTCCCACACATCCTTCCATTAGAGAAAGGAAATTTGACACCTGGGGAGGCAATATTTCCTCTTACTCTCTAACTGTGCGGAGGGCATGCTGGCTATTTCTCAAAATAGCACAGTCAGCAGTATTGAGAACATTAGTGCTTTGTAGAGGAAACCAAGAAATTTTTTTTCTGATGAGATGCAAATTGTGCATTCTATATCTCCCATCAGTGAGAACATCGTTTTTTCTTGAATAGTTACGCCAGCACCTTCAAATCAATTAAGGGGCTGTGGTGACACTGCTGTGACATTCCATTAGCCCTTGCCTTTAGTTACGTGTCTATTAGAAGCAGAAATAAAAAGTGATTTTGCCAGTGAGAGGTGGAATTTCAAATATCCTGATGTTCCAAGTCAGATACAGAATCATGAATTTAGGGTACTCAGTTTGCTTCATGGCTGTTCATCTTAACCAGGTAATATGAGATTAAATTTTGAGTTTTGTGAGGTCAGGGGCCAGATCTTTGTCATTACTGTGACATCATGGTGCCTAGGGCAATGTCTTGCTCACAGTAGAATCACAGATTACAGAGTGTTCAATTGTTTATTCATGTGTGCTCAAATATCTAATGAGAGGTTATGACACAGGGACCCTGTGCTTGGTGCCCTTCTAACTGAGAAGGACTTTATAGCATAATTCTTACCATGGAGCCATTTGTTCAACAAAAAATTCTGGAGCACTTGCTATGTGCCAGACATTGTGGTATACAGAGGTTAAAATGACATGGTCCTGGTTTCAAAGAGATTCAACTCTAGTGGCAGAAGCCGAGTTTCAGAAATGTCCAGTGATGTGTCAGAAGTTACACTATCATAGGCACCAGACTTGGGTCTCCTTACTCAAATGCTTAGTGCTTATTTGGGGCTTAGCATTCTAGAAACTTGGGACTAGGGGGTCATTCCACTCATCTGGGATTCAAACTCTCCGACAACTGCTGTGATACATATTTGTCAAATTGAATATTCATGGTGTATTGGACAAGGGCTAGAGTGGTTCAATTTATGGTTATAAACATTTATCAGATGCATTGCTCTTAATTTTCTGCTTACTAAAGAGAATTGGACCTATTTTAATGTGGCTTAAGAATAGTAAAGATCTTAAATAATGGCAGAATCTGATGGTTTATGTGGTGTAACTTGAGAGCTATGGAAATGTCCTTGGAGTATAAAAAAATCTTACCAGTAAATCAGTGTGCCTAAAATCCTACCACTAATAGCTTGCTTTCGTTGTCAGCTTAAGGAGGATAGGACTGAAAGTAAATCTTAATGTAGGAGGAGTAGGTGCAGAAAGGATAGTAGAGAAAGGGTTGAAACTGTCACATCTAGGACATAGTGAGCACTCAGTAATTATCACCCATGTGGTTGAGTATTTTAAGTGTAAGAGACGATCAAAGTGCTACAGAGGCACAAAAAAGGGAACAATTCTTACTAGAGACAGAGGAAGGTGATGAAAAACGAGCACTTTGAACTTTGATGGATCGGTTGAATTGTAGTGGAAAAAAATTAAGGGGGAAGAGAATTCTAAAGAGAAGAAATGTCACAAACAGTGGTTCTCAAAGCGTGGTCCCTCTGGGGGTCCCCACAAACTTTTCAGGGGCTGCATGAGATCAAAACTCTTTTCATGATAATACTAAGACGCTATTTGCCTTTTCCGCTCTCATCCTTCCATGAGCACACAATATACAGTCGAGTTTCTGGAGACCACACGATGTGATTGGATGCAGAAGCAGATATGAGATTCTTCCTGCCCTTTATTAAACCAGATATTAGAGAGATTTATAAACATGTAAAACAACACTTTTTTCACTCAGTATTTTTTTTTGTTTTGGAAAATATAGTTATTTTAAAGTAATTATATAATTTACATAACTTATAATGAACTTAATATTATTGTTCCAATAATTAATGCTTCAATATTTGAGAACTTCCTTGGTTTAACTTCTAATATGGTAAATACTGATACCTATAACCAACTCAGTGTGGAAAGAGGAAGATGGGGACTGAGCTTGAGAGGAGCCCTGAGAGCAGGGAAGCTCAGGAAGGTAAGTGGTGTTTACCGGATTGTAGCATTAAAAATGGGTGAAGGCGGGGCGCCTGGGTGGCTCAGTGGGTTAAAGCCTCTGCTTTCGGCTCAGGTCATGATCTCAGGGTCCTGGGATCGAGGCCCGCATCGGGCTCCCTGCTCAGCGGGGAGCCTGCTTCCCCCTCTCTCTCTGCCTGCCTCTCTGCCTCCTTGTGATCTCTCTCCCTCTGTGAAATAAATAAATAAAATCTTAAAAAAAAAAAATGGGTGAAGGCGAGTGGGAGGCACAGGCTTCCAACTGTGAATGAATAAGTCAGAGGAGTAAGAGGCACCAGCATTAGGAATACGGTCGATGCTATTGTAATAGTGTTGTACGGTGACAGCTGGTAGCACACCTGGGGTGAGGGTAGCAAAATGTACAGGCTTGTGGAATCTCCATGTTGCACACCTGAAACTAATGGGCGGGGTTCCACAAACCCAATCTCCAGTTCCCATACTTACATATGTCTGAAAGAGGGTGGGGTTGGAGTGATTGGCTGGTGCAAATCCTAGGCAACTTTTTCAGAAGACGTTTGCTTTTGTTGATTTAAATTTGTTGGCAATTTCACCAGGTGCTCTAACTCTCCCAAGACTTGCAGGAGCAGAGGAGGGTGATCAGCTGAGGGGTGGGGGAGGGGGAGGGGGGAGGCTGTGGCAAGTGCTAGGGCATAAAGCTTGTACCGACTGGAAGCTCATTAAAGTGGCCTTATGTTCTATCTTCAAATTCAAGTGAATTTTTTCATTTTATTCTGTAATGCATATAAGCTTATTTTGGGATATAAAGATGTTTTACATTACTTACCGTTAAGAAAAAATATGCCTCGAAAAGAGGCCCCATGTTTATTGAGTACCCCCAGCACACTGTTATACACCCCCCCTCCCAGTGGTACTCTGATTTGAACAGCACTGATTTAACCCAATTATACAGCTCCAGTAAGGGAGAAAAAAAATTCTACTCTGTGTATGCTTTAGTTCTTTGCAGGAGAAACAATGAATCATGAAGATTAATCGTGACTTTTCTTGTGAGTTTAATAAATAATATCAGTTTACAGGAAGGATGAAAAGTTGATATATGTAATTAATGCTGAGTGAAAAATGCTATAGTCAAAGATTTGTATAAAATGCTGTCTTTTAAAATATATGGAGGGGGTGCTTTTATTTTAAAATTCATGAAGACTTGAGTTTGAGCTCAGCAACATTTTCTGCAAAGGTAATTGAAGAAATCCTCCCCACGCAGTTACCTCCCTTGCCTCCACTCCAGAAGAAAAGGGATAAGGAAGTTTTACAAGTAAGTCAGCTTTTTGAACAATATTAAGGGCCAGAAAAAGGAATTTAACTGGGATTGCAATTATAAGTAATTTTCAAAAATGTGCTTAATGCTTAAATGAGTTCCTGCTCATACAAAGGGGACGGTGCACCAATATAAGAGAGAGGTCAGGGGGTCACCGTCTTGATCATGTGATTAATCTTGGCACCCCCAAATGGTGGACATGCTGACATGCATGCCTCCAGATAAGATGCAATATGAAGTAAGAAACACTGCCTATAAAGTATTCTCAGAAAACATGGTTAAGCTGAATCTCATCAAGCCTTTAGGCCTAACTTACAGTTTCTGGGATATGCAGAGACTGGAAGAACAAGTTAAAAGACACCATAAGGGAACGAGCAGACAAATCCAGAATATGAAACATTCTACAAGATAACTGAATTGGTTCTTTAAGACCTCAGAGTAAAATTTTCTTTTAAAAGTGTGTGTGTGTGTGTGTGTGTGTGTGTGTGTGCAGGGGTAGGTATGTATTGGGAAATGCTTCCAGAATTTTGATTACATACTCATTAATAAAAATAAAAGAGCTTTAAATGTTATTTGGGGAATCTTGAATATGGTCTGGAAATGGGAGAAGAGTGGGGGAATTATTGCCAGTTTGTTTAGGCTGGCAAGTAGTATTGGGGTTGTATGGGACATACAAGTTATTTTTAAGAGATGTGTACTAAAATATTCAAGGGATAAAGTGTCATGACATCAGCCACTTATTTTCAAATGATTTAATAATAAAACTAGAGAGAAAACGAAATGAGAGAAATCTTTCAGAAATGGCAAAAATATTAATAATTATTGAATTTAGGGAGTGTATATTATGGTTGTTTATGGTACAATTTTCAATTTTTCTTCCTGAAAATTTGGCAAAGTTTTGTTGTGGGGAAAACTTGTTGATTCATATAGTCATTTATTTAAACCTTCACAGACTATGATTTGCACACCTATCGCATGTCAAGTACTGTGTTAAATGATAGGGAAGTAACGGTGACAGCAAATCAGACCTCCTTGCTCTAATGGAATTTCAGTCAGACAAGAACACTGTTAAACAGTGAGACATGCAAATAAATGAATACGCATGTATTGCAATATGCTGTGAAGACAAACAAAAGTCAAGCATCATGAGAGAGAGTGATAGGGGAGATTAATTTGGATGAGGGTGGGGTGAATGACTGCGAAGGCCCATCTGGGGAAGGGATGCCTTCCAAAGAAACTCCATGGGATTCTTTGGCTTTTTGCAACCTCTCTGACCCACAGCCTCCTGTGTCTTCATATTGTTCCTTCAGCACTTCCTTGTACAACCTTGTAGCATTTTATTCCCCATGCATTTAATTCTGGCATCTCAAATACATGGTAAGCTTTTTGAGGACAGGTCTTTGGATTTATTCACCTCCATATTCCTCAGAATCTCATGTGACACAGGAGTTCAAAGTTTATTTAAAAACTAATATTTGTGCAGCTCTTCATATCTTTGAAAATCCTTTCCCACATATGACCTCATTTGATATGACCTTGAAAATAGCTCTCTGATGGTTAATTTTATGGGTCACAATGTCTAGTTGTTTGGTCAAACACTAGTCTAGACGTTGCTGTGAAGGTATTTGTGGATGTGATTAATTTGCAGTCAGTTGGCTTGAAGTGAGGTAGGCTACTCTCTGCAATCAGGGTGGGCCTCATCCATTTAATTGAAGACCTTAAGAGCAATAGCTGAGGCTCCCCAATGAAGAAGAAATTCTGCCTCAAGACTGCAATGTAGAAATCCTGCCTGAATTTCCAGCCTTTCCCTGTGGAATTTGGAGTCAAGACTGCAACATCAACTCTTCCCTGGATTTCCAGACTGCTGGCATGCCCTACAGATTTTGGACTTGCTAATCCCCACAGCTGTGTGAGTCAATTCCTTAAATCTGTGTATGTGTCTGTATGTGTGTAGACTAGTTCTGTTTTTCTGATGAACACTGACAAATACAAGACCTGGGAGACAAGAAGGACAGTTACTATTCCCATTTTACAGATGGCTAAAGAGAGGCACAGTAAGCTTAGGCCATTAACCTAAGTCCTCATGCTGAGTTTTTGAGGCTGGAAGGAAGCAAAGTCATTGAACTTCGAACTCCTATCTTTTAAAATGGAAGCAACTGCTTGGCATAATGTCCATCCAGTAGCCAAGAGCTCAACCATCTGGAAGGGACATTTGAACAACATTTCCTGTCTCTGGCAAGGTATTGGGTCTGGAGGCTAAGGCAGGTGACACCAATGGGCTTTGAAGATCCACATACATATTTAACAACCACTGTTTCAATGGTCTTGCTTCAGAGGAGGTATAAGCCTTCACCTGAAAAAAACAATCTCCTCACTGTAAATGTGTACGGGGACATCAAACCATTAGCAAGCTGAAAGATTTTTATCCTTTGCAGTCAGTAATGAAAGCCTGGAAAGGATTTCTCTTGAGATATTCCAGTTTTGATGGATTTTCTTTGTTTACAATGAACCTGGGACTTAAGTATTGCAGCCTATCCTTGCCTGACTGAAATAACTGACCCACAATATCTGGAACAATAACCTGGGTATTATTTGAAGCACACTGGTCTGAACCTTGACTCTGTTCACACTGGGTATAAAATCAAATGCAGAACAATGACTAGCTGGTGACTCCCTATCTAGTGGGTTTTGGATTCTCACAGCATTGAAGGAGGAGGGGGAGTGCTCCATGTGCTTGGGTGGGAAAGCCCACTGTCAATGGTTTAGGGCAGGACATGATCATCTTACTATAAGTGAGTTTTTTCTGATGTCTGGGATGACCTGTCCCCTCCTGCCAAGAATAGAGTTAGACCCCACAGCCTGAGAGTAGGTTTAGGCATAAAAGTGTCACTTCAAAAAATCATGGGAGTCGGAAATTCCTTGTAGAGGCTGCTACCTACAAGGGAGCTAAGGTGCCGCAAATAGTAAAACTTATGTGGTCTTATACAAGCTCTTTTATACTCTATGCCTTATTTTACTCATCTGTAAATGGGAATAATACTTGCTTCACAGGATTGATAAGATGATTAAAGGACACTTACAATTAGTGGCCTTTTCTGAATATCAAACTTGGGCCAGCACTGGGTCAGTCATTGGGCATTCCTTATCTTGCTTAAATGTCACAAGTATTCTGAAAAGGGGGGTGGTTACAGTTATTGGTGTGGTTTTAAAATGAGGGAATTGCATTCAGCAGTTTAAGCACCTTTCCTGTTGTCACTTAGTGAGTTAACAGCAAACAGGACCCTGTCCTCAATCTATGACTCAGGAGAAGCTTGCCAACCATGGGGTGCTCAGGGCAAGTCAGTTTTCTCCTCCTTAATGCTGATCTTCACCCTTTTCTTTTTTTGCTCCTCTTAGGGTTGGGATCTCTAATAGAATTCCAGTCAGAGGGCGCCTGGGTGGCTCAGTGGGTTAAAGCCTCTGCTTTCGGCTCAGGTCATGATCTCAGGGTCCTGGGATCGAAGCCCGCATCGGGCTCTCTGCTCAGCAGAGAGCCTGCTTCCTCCTCTCCCTGTCTCTCTGCCTGCCTCTCTGCCTACTTGTAATCTCTCTCTCTGTGTCAAATAAATAAATAAAATCTTTAAAAAAA
>LNAC01000285.1:0-18618 GCA_002007465.1 Ailurus styani | reverse complement strand
CTTTAAAAAAAAAAAAAAAAAAAAAAAGAATTCCAGTCAGAAAGAGCAGAGGGGATTTAGTGTTTCTGCTCGGGCTAATGGGCTCTCCTTGAGGCTGGACTGAAAGCAGCTGAAGATGCTTCCATATAGAAACGAGGGGATGATGGGTATAATGCAAAGAGAAATGAAATAATTTGGTTCTGTGAGTGCCACTTTTATTCTGTGTCCCTAAGAAATTATAAGCTGCTGGAGGTAAGGCAGTTAACTTGCAGTAGACTCCTGGGTTTTATTGTAAACAAATGATTTTTGATGAGGAAGTTTGTAGTTTCCTGACAATAATCTGCCCTGTTCATTGCTTGTCTCATTGTCAAATTCAGCTTGCAGGGCTTTGTGAGTTCTCATGAAAAGCTTTCTTTCCAGGCAGTGAGGAAGTTTAAGGTCAGAAGAAGGACACAGTGCCGAGAAAGTAAAAGCTCACGGGATTTGTTGAGTGATGAGACCCTCTCTGGCTCATAGAAAAATAGAAAGCCTTTTCTTGCTGTCAAACTTAAAATTTATCAAGACAAGTGGAAAGCAAACACAGGAAAAATTATTCCAAAACCACTACGCGCTCAGGCTTCCCATTCCACCGACGATGAAATCGGCAGCCAAGGGGGTAGGGGGAAAGGAGCCACGGAGAATATATAGGAGATTGGACTACAATGTGCACTGAAGGCAAAGGCATTGTTGTCGTCCTTGTTAAATCCACTGTGTTGAAGAGGTCGTGCTGAAGATTTCAGCCAATAAATACTGAGTGACTACATAACGAGTGGTAAGCCCGGCTCTGTATCCAGGCATCCATATGCCGAGTAACAGTCTCCCAAGGGCATGGCTGGCTAATTGTCTGGAGCCTGGATGAAGAGAGAGAGGATTATATTACATGCTCCGGCATATTACATTAAGCTGAGCCCTGATTCAGGGCCAATATTTTTGTTCAGTGGTGCTTGTTGCCTTAGATCTCTCCCTGGTGGAGTTTTATCTCCCTGAGGAAACATGGTGATAACGCTAAAGATTAGTCTATCGACTATTAATCAAAACACTGGAGCACTTTTTTTTATCTGGAGAGAGATTCCTTCTAGAAAGAGGAGCACTGGACTGAGAGTCATTTATGCTCTACTCTAGACCTAGCATTGCCACTGAGCAGGTGTTCAACTCAGGGCAAATCACTTGTACTCACAAAAATACCACTTTCTAAGCTACAAACAGAGAAAATGAAGGGTTTCTTCAAATTATAACCAACTGGAAAACCCAATATATACACTAAATAAATTCAGAGAGGTTCTGGGTGAATAATACCTGAAGGACCAAGGACCCATCGTTTACCTCATCCTTTTCTCCTTCCTACCATCCCTTCAACAAGTGGCTTTACCGAATCTTCAGGCATCCATATAGTTCCCAGAATAACTTCCCATGCGACTCCTCCCAGAGATCACATAGCAGAAATGTTAGACTTTTACTACTGTGGTTTTAGACTTTCATGCATTCTCCTAAAATTTCAGCAGGAGAAACACCCTGAAGGTGATTTTTACAGGGAGGTTAGAAACATACAGTTGGATGTCTGTTCTACAATGTCCAGGCTTTAAAAAATTTCAGTCCTCTCTTTTGTGTGGAAATCTGTATTGATTTTCGTTCAAATTTAACTACACTGGCATGATGTTATTTTGTGGGTCATGGTTGCGTGCATTATTGTTGATCACAAAAATTCACCATGTTGGGGCGCCTGGGTGGCTCAGTGGGTTAAAGCCTCTGCTTTCGGCTCAGGTCATGATCTCAGGGTCCTGGGATCGAGGCCCGCATCGGGCTCTCTGCTCAGCAGGGAGCCTGCTTCCCCCTCTCTCTCTGCCTGCCTCTCTGCCTCCTTGTGATCTCTCTCCCTCTGTGAAATAAATAAATAAATAAATCTTTAAAAAAAAAAAAATTCACCATGTTGGTCAGTTTCAAAAGGGACAGCGTGTGATGGCAAAGGCTTATCTGGTAGATGTTTTGTCCTGAGAGAAGGAAAGAAGCAGTGGGAAAATAATAAAAGCAGAGGTTTGTGGAAGGGGCTGTGTATCTGGTTCTTGAGTTAGGGCTCTCACTAGACCAAACTGTCAGGCGAAAAAACAGGAAATAGAGAGATGGACACATTTGAACTATTGGTTTTTTTTCATTTAAAGAATGTGTCCATGTTATGAATAGATTTTATAGAATCATAAAGTATTGAAATTTTAAAGCTAGGAGGGATCAAAATGATTTTCTCCCAAGAGTGGCTTTAGTTTTTGAGAGGAGAGCTTTTTCTTTTTCTTTTAATGAATGTTCATACATAAGCAAAGGATTTTGATCTTCTGAATAGCCACTTAGGGAATGTTCTTTTTTGCAATGTACATGAGATTTTTTAGAATGACTGGCAAAGCCTTTCTGGGAAAGAGACTGTTATAGTACATTGGGGTAAATTGAGAAATTGAAATAAATACCACTAAATTTATCAAGATAATTTCATTAATGCTGGTCATTATCAAAAACTGTTTTTGAGGTCCCTAAAACAGTTCTCAATTGAACTGGGGTTACTTATGTACTTTAGTGATGGTATTTTTCTTACCTTTTTATCTAAAAAACAGAATGCAATCAATTAAGTCACATGTCTGGGGAAAAAAAGTTCACATTTTTGCAATTATTTTAACATAAAGAAGTGTTACATATAGAGTCTCTGTCAATTACTAGAAATAATTACATATTTTCTTGGGTAATTTCTTGGTAATTAAAGTGTCACTGAAGCATAAGATGCTTTGTTAATGAAAAGATTAAAAAAAACTCCTTCACATGAGTTTATCATATTTTGTTGAAATGTGGTTCAATGTTTATTATCATAATTTCTGATTGTTATTGCATAACCTTGAATGGTATTAATGCACAAATCATGAATGTGAGCCAAATGATAGCTTATGAAGTACAAAATACAGCACTTGAGGTGGTGCAATAGCAATCAAAATTATGATAATAAACATTAAACCATGTTTCAACAAAGAAAGAACAAAAACATTCTTAAAATGTTTTTTCCTTGATTTTGAAAGAATCCTATGACATTAATTACAAAAGGAATATCGGAGAGGAAAAAAGACCCCAAATATTGTACTAATTTGTTTTCAAACATTCTACACTAAATAGCAAAAACACAAAACAGTAAACAGAGTTTTTATGAATAAGGAGATTTTCAAAATGAGACTTCTTGAGTCAATTTATCACATCTGGTGTGTTATATAAAAGACAACAAACTATTTTCTGCTTTGAACCTAATAATATTAACCCACACTTAGCTAGACAAGGTTTTTTACTGTTATTTTAGAAGGCGTAGATAGACTTAAACTGACTTACTTTTTCATTTCTCATCATTCTTGTGACCAGTAAAGTTGTGAAAAGAGAGAGTAAATGCATCAATATGACTTTCTTGTTTCCAGACTCATTGATGTTTCCAGGGAGGAGAGGAAGCAACCTAGGAAATCTCATAGGAACACAGGCAAATTAACTGGGATGGTCAAAGAGTCAGAAGCCAAGAAGATAAGATAGATGATTCATTTCAAAAATGGAAAAATTAGGAGTTGGTTCAATGGTTTGCTATGGCCAATTCCTTCCAGTTTGCAAGAGTGGATTTTATGCGTTTTTCTCCAACTTTACTTTCCCATGAACCTTGGAACAAGTCCTGCATATTGGAAGCTTCAAATTAGCCACAGTGGGAGAACTTACACCTTGCTCATTGGCAAACACTACCCATCAGGGCACTTTTTTTCCAGAGAGTCATTTTTCTAGAATAAAACTGATGGGAAGAGAAATGGATCATGGATTTCAAAGTCAAGAGGTCAAGTAGATAATGTGAAGAAGAAGCAGGGATTTATGTTTATTCACCTTGCTAAAGATGACCTCTGATATGATCTATAAGTCTGAATAAATTGGGAGAATCTGGTCCAGTGATTGTGATTTGACTCAACCATTCACATAAAGCTCCCAATAATCATATAACTTTATTCCCTCCTTCCCAACACACTCCCATTGATCTTTTCTTCAGAAACCCAACAGGCATGGATGTTCTAGCAGGCACTCTTCCAGGGCAGGACTTGTGCTTATTATGATGTGACAGTTCTTTGATTTTCCAAAGAGTCATCACCAGTTAGTGAAAGCTCATGCATTGTGTGATATAGAAAGCACCTCCCTCACAGTGTGGTCCCCTGGGCTCTCTTTCAAATTCTCCACCATACTAGTATCTTGCTTTGAACAGACACCCCTCTTGCCCTCTTATGCATGTTGATTTTGTGCATATCTTGGTGCCTTTGCCAAGAGTACCCTTTTGCTTCAGAACCTAGGTGCTCCTCCAGCAGTCAGCTAGAATCATACCTTCTCAAAACAAGCCTTTCCTTATAGTAGCTTATCTCGTCCACAGTTCTGACTGGTCTATGTGTCCCACTGCCAAGCACAGCTCCCTTCATTTCATGGTTTTTCACTACTTAGTTTTGAACAATTTGGAAAGAGCTGTTTTGAGTGTGCCTACGTCCTATGTAGCCAAAGGTTCTAATGAAACTTGGAACAAGGCTGGGGGGTCATTGTTTTCATAAGTGGAGAAATGAGGGGAAAGTGAAGAAAAAAGGACATCTTTTCAGAGGCAGGTTGTACTTGAAGTTCTTAGAACTCATTAACTTGGGATTAATTTTTGTGCCTGGATATGTTGACGTTATTGCTTTTTGCTAGAAGGAGGCTGGTCTAAGACTAAGAAAAAACTTTCTGGTCTATAGCCAAGAACTGAGTCTCAGAGAGCCAGACTGACTTTCTGTCTAATTGTCAGGGGATGCAAGTCGAACTGGACCAGCTGGGAGAAAGCGTTTAGAGCATTTTGGTATATTTGCAATCCTACTTCTTTATTTTCAAACCTTCTTGTTTTTCGTCTTCTAATGACCACATTATGATTTATTAATAAACATTTGCATTTTCAAAGCGGGGCTATTTAAAAAGGACTTTCATCGAGATGTCATTTTTATGAAATTGGCGCTTTTTTTGGTGAAAATAGTTTTTTCTTGAGCAGTTAACTGATTTCGGTTTTTGTTATTGTTAATCCAACTTTTAAATAAAAGGATCTAATTCCAAACAGAGGGTTTTAGGTTTACTGAAGGGTTTGAAGTTGCTAAGCCCACATCTAAATATCTAATCCCTTTGCTCTCATCTCCTCGTATTGTCAGACTTTTCTGAAAGCCGATTGGTGTCCTGGGATAAAAGTCTTGTCTTCATTTTGCTGGAGGACAGCATTGTTTTAAACATTTTTGGCTCTTTACTTTGCTCAGATGTGTTTCTCTTGGCTGGGATTCTAACTTGCCTGCATTCACTTTGGTGTGGGTGTGACCTCGGTTTTCCTTCAACCCCTCGTTTGCATGGCCATGCCAGTCTGGAGAGCCAAACTCTCTCTCCTGACTGAAGATCATAAAACGGCAAAGACAAGTGCTCAAGGCGCTTTCCCGAGATGATGATTTAAATTATCCTGCTCTCCTGGGGTCCTTGAGAAATAGGCCACTCTCTGATCATTTTTGAGCACTTGCCAGCATGCCTGAAATATGAGGAGAGGGAGAAGATGTGTCTGCTTTTCTAATTAGTTTTTTTCCTCCAGTAAGTCATATCCCCTTCCTTTTAAGTGACAGAAAACATTAGAGTTCTTAAGAGATGTCTATTTTCCACTGGGGTTTACATCATCATTTTATCTAATTATTTCCCAATTACGAATAATAATTAAACCAAATGGTGATGCAAACTGGAGCAGGAACAATATATCTTTTTAGGAGTGCTCCCCAAAGGAGTTACAGAACACCAGGGTTGAAAATTCTTTGTTCCGTCTCAGTGGTCAGTCTTGAAGATGCAAAAGTTACAAGTCTTGATTTTGAAACATCTGATGCCCCTTGGCCCTCTCCTGAGAGACAACCTTGACAAGTTCAGTCAACTGTTTTTGACACCTCAATACTGTTTTTGTAGTTGCAATAAATATAGGTGTGCTACAGAAATAGACCTTGGTTAACCAAAGTCATTATTAATGGGAAATATCCAAACATGATCCTTAATGTAGTGTCAGAAGATTTGAATTTAGAGGGATGACATGTCTGAGTTTGCCAGAAATAGTCCTGGTTCATGCCTCTCGTCTTGGCTTTATTATGGATAGTACCCTTTTATACTGTCCAAAGGGTCCTCCTTCCTATTCTTTTACAACCTGTTTGGGTACACAAACACAGAGATTAGACTCAATACACTCTTTATTGATATCTCAGTCAAGATTCTAAGTCATATTTTTAAATTTTTAAAATTTTTATTTATTTATTTATTTTTCAGTGATCCAAGATTCATTGTTTATGCACCACACCCAGTGCTCCATGCAATACCTGCCCTCCTTAATACCCACCACCAGGCTCACCCATCCCCCCACCCTCTCCCCTCCAAAACCCTCAGTTTTTTTCTCAGAATCCATAGTTTCTCACCTTTCATCTTCCCCTCCGATTTACCCCAATTCACTTTTCCTTTCCTTCTCCTAATGTCATTAGGAGAAGATTCTAAGTCTTAAATCAAGTTGTCTGTGGTATTTTGCAACCTTGAACATCTTAGTTAAGATCAAGTTAGAAACTAATGAATAAAAATATACACTTTTAATGATAGCCCAAAATGTGGAAGCTAAATTTGTAAAGCTTCTAGAAGAAAGAAGAAAATATCCTTAAGACCTTATATAGGCAAAGATTTTTTAAGTGAGGCTTCATAAAAATTAAAAAACATTCTGTTCTTCAAAGACAGTATTAAAAAAGTGAAAAGCCACAAATAGGGAGAAAACACTCGTAACACATCTATCTAACAAAGAGCTGTTAAGTTGGAATACAAAGAACGCTTAGAAACCAATGATAAAAAGACAAATCACCCAATTTTTTAAAAAAATATCTTATTTATTTATTTGTCAAAGGGAGAGAGAGAGAGAGAGAGAGAGCGCACAGGCAGGGGTATTGGCAGGCAGGGGAAGGAGCAGGATCCCTGCTGAGCAGGAGCCTGATGCCGGGGCTCTGTCGCAGGACCTTGGGATCATGACCTGAGCTGAAGGCAGACGCCCAACCAACTGAACCACCCAGGTGTCCCACAAATCACCCAATTAAAAAAAAATGGGCAAAAACTTGTACAAGCACTCCTATAAAACTACATTAGAATGCAAATATGCATTTAAGTAGGTATTTAACATCAAGGAAGTGCAAATTAAAGTCATGATGAGATATTTTGAACCCACTTTTTAAAACTTAAAATCGGGTCGCCTGGGTGGCTCAGTGGGTTAAAGCCTCTGCCTTCAGCTCAGGTCATGATCTGAGGGTCCTGGGATCAAGCCCCACATCGGGCTCCCTGCTCTGCAAGGAGCCTGCTTCCTCCTCTCTCTCTGCCTGCCTCTCTGCCTACTTGTGATCTCTCTCTCTGTCAAATAAATAAATAAATAAAATCTTAAAAAAAAAATAAAAAAAATAAAACTTAAAATCCTGATGTCACCAAATGCTAGTGAACAATTGAAACTCTTACTTAGCTGACAGGAATGTAAAATGGTAGAACCAACTGGAGAAATTGATTGACAATTTTACCATAAGTGTAAACATGCAGGTACATTATAACCTAGCAATTCCATTCCTAAGTATTTATCCAACAGGCTTAAAAACAGATGACCACAGAGGGACTTAGACAGATATTAATAGCAACTTTATTCGTAATAGTCCCAAACTGGAAACAACTCCATAGAACAAATATACAAATTGGGAAAAATGCATACAATGGAAACCTATGCAGGAATGGGGAAAAATTAGCTTCAGTTATGTATAACAGCATGGATGAGGGTCATAGGAGTTATATTGAGAGAAAAGAAGCCAGATACAGAAAGGTGCGTACTATGTGATTCCATTTATATGAAATTCTAAAATAGGTGACAGAAATCAGATGACTGGTCATTGGGGGCAGGTCTGTGCATGTGGGAGGGAGCTAACGAACAGAGAATAGAATGAAGGAACTCTCTGGGTGAAGGAAATGTTTACTAGCTTTATCTGGATAGTATATACATGTGTATACATATATTAAAAAAACTCCTTGAATGTACACTTGAGATGTGTACATTTCCTTTATGCAAAGTACAACTCAAGGCAATGCTGTAAAAATAAGTTACACTGCTCTACAATTTATTAAGCACATTTTCACACAACGCTGTTTTCCAAATATTCCTGAGCATCGCAATCCTTTCTTTAAACAAAATTCCATTTTACATGGACTTCCAATACGTAAATAGATGAAAATAGATGTAAATAGATGAAAGCAGAGTTGCTGAAGTTGAAATGAGGAGGAGCTCCTGTATGATTGCCATCCACAGCCCACCCTCTACTCTGTATCCCATTCTTTGTGAGGAAACAGTAATAATAATAATAATAATAATAATAATAATTATTATTATTATTATTATTATTATATCAACTATACTGATGAAGAAACCGAGGCTCAGAGAAGTTGTGACTTGCTTTAGGTTACATGTTTAATAAATAATAAAACAAAACCCTGCAAGTCATGACTTGTGACCCATGATCTGTACCTTTCCCCACTACATATCATCTGTGATATCTAAAGCCGTGTTCCAAACATTGTGAAGGCTATAAAGTAACACTCTAAAAGAAGCTCCCAGTTGCTAACGAGTTTACAGCTCATTTGGAGAGAAGAGATATATATGCATACCTTGAGTGAACAGAGAGGCATGGGGGAGAGGCACCAGCATTCTTTGCAAACCTCATCTGTCAGGAGGCATTATGTCTGATGGGTGAGAAGCAGCTATAGGTGAGGAGCTACCACTCATCTGCACACAGGTGCAGTCATTTCAATAACTTTTCAATAACTCTTTGCAGTCATTTCAATAACTCCAACAACCAGGTCAGTGCTATCTTTTGCTCTCTAATGGTTGATGTTTGTGGATTCTTAGTAGAAGCTGGGAATGGGAAGGATTTGGTCAGGTTTACCCTAAATGCCTTCTTACTGTCTAGTTTGGGTGAATCATCTATACAAAGCCTTAAGTGTTTATTTACATGCAGTCATCAGTCTCTACTGCTGAAAACCCCCTTATTTCTCCATTTATATAAGGGCCACGTCCAGAATACTGACTTGGATGTTTTCAGAACAGTGAATACTGAGGTTTCCTGTCTCATAAAGGTCATACTCATCCGTCTCTGCATTTCCCTTCCCATAGCAGCTGGTTTTATTCATTTATTTATTTTAAAGTTCAATTTGTGATGCAGTTGGAAGTCTGTCAGCAAGGGAGAGTCAAACGGAAAGTTTATTTTTTTTCCCCAGTGGGTAAAATCTGGAAGAGTCAGGACCTGCTGGTAGGGGGCTCATTGGGTTTATTTGGTTTATTTTTTTCTAGAAGTCCTTCCCTCTGTGAGAGAACAAAGTTCTTCTTTTCTCTTTAAGTGTAAAGCCAAAGTGGAAAAATTAAAAATTTAAGTTTTTTTTTTTAATGTGGAGCAGACGAAAGAAAACAGTGATGCTATCTGTGAATTTTCTTTAATTTAAATGGGAGAGAGATTGGAATTCTTATGAGAGGACTGATTATTTAGATTCATATTTTTTTGATAAATCACTGGAGATACCTTGATTTTGACGGATAAAACACAGAATCAGAAGCTCAACAAATGCACATGACATTGGGCCATGGAAAGAATGAGAAGCTGAAACCGGTCACAGCCCTACAAACAGAGTGAGGATGGCTCATGAGGCCATAAGAAAATCCCCTGCCTTTACTATTACCCTTACTGGCCCTCTGTTGGGCTTTAAATCTCCTCATTTGATATATAACATGACTTGTGTATGAATTATGCAATAACTAAAAGAAACAGTAAAACCCCAAACCAGAAAAAAAAAAGAAAAGAAAAAGAAAAACTATTCTATGGTTGAAATAATTGGGGAAAACTGGAATAAACAAAGAAAACTGATGCCTTCATTGTATTTCCTAGTACCTGTAATATTTTCAGGTAAATTGTGAATCTCCAAGAAGAAGAGCTGTAACACATAGCCACTTGAGGACATCTAAACTTGGGTAAAAGAGGGATGTTATCCATTTATGCTTTACCAGCACCTGAAGAGGCTGATCTTCACTGAAACATAATTGAGGAAATGCTCAAAATGAAGATGCATTGATTAAAGTGTTGGAAGTGCTGGTTAAAATGCAGATCAGAACAGGGAGGTGATAATATCTGAAGCCATTATTATTATTATTATTATCTGAAGCCATTATTAACCAACCTAACTCCTCAGTTCATATCAGTTTATTACATTAACTGCAAGTGACTTGCAAAATTCCAGTATGGCAGTTGGCCTGAAATAAAACGTATTAGGGGGCAGAGAGTTTCATTGAGTTACTTGGGAGGCTTAGAAGAGAAGGTGGATTGATGAAAGAGGACATTTCTGACTTTTCAATATTTACTCTCTCAGCTTCAATCTATGTAGCAAATGCCAGCCTAACACCAAATAAAAGACACGTTCAATCGATTTGCTCAAACACAAGAAGAATCATACAAGCCAGATTCTAACCTTTCCATATTAATTTAAAGCATACAATCAAATATATGATCGCCAGCAACAGGTGGAGGTGGCTCAAGTTTTCTCAGCATGCCGATGTGTTTTTTGATGTATGGGGAACTGACATGAACACTCCGGGTTTAGTTGGTTTTTGGTGATGCTACCAGGACACCAAACTTACTTGCTTTCATTTCTTTGCACAGTGATATTAAGTGATATTTCCCCGTCTGTTCATCCACTAAATGAATCTGTATGATTGAGTCCTGACTAGTGCACTGTGGACGGAAAGGATAAACTCCATCTCCAGTTCTGGGGTATGTCGAAGTTCTGCTCAGTCCTCCATTTTCTCAACCGTCCATTGCCATGTGTCCGCCACCAGGGCAGCGAGATGGCAGAGCCACGTGACCGAAGCAGCCTGAGTCACTATTTGGAGAGTCACACTGACATTGATACTGGACTTTATGTAGGTCAGAAATAAACTTATTTTGTTAAGCCACTGGGATTTTGTTTCTGTTTTTGTTCTGGCAGTTCATGTTAATGACCCCGATCAGCACAAATTCAGAGAATCAAAGCATGTTTAATTGTGGAAGCTAAATTTAGAGTAAGTTACTGGTTGTAATCCTTTCCTTACATATTGAGTGTAACAGGATGCACCTTGTCTTACTCCTGCCTTGTCCCAGGGAAACTGCTTTAAAATCAGATTATAGAAGATTAGCTCTAAAGCGCTCCAGCTTTCTAATATCTCCCACTGGGATCCTGCTCTTCTTTCCATCTGCTGCACCGAAAGTGACCACCCTAAACTCAAGGGCTTGATTTCCATCGTGGTGTGTTTTGGGTCATATGTAACATATGTGGCTGTGGGAGTCGGTTTCCCCAGCGATGAAGTGTAGAACCACCCCTCAGAGGATGCAGCCTGAGCAGAACCCAGACAGGATCTCAGGATCTGCTGACCCAATGGCCTTCCACATATTTACACACATTGGCCCTTAGCCCAGCCCTGCACAGCTGGCTGTAACAGTCCTTAATGCTTTAGGAACTTCTCCCGAGAGAATTTCATGAAAGTAGGAGCTGGTAGGAAAACAAAGATGAAATTAATGTAAACCTTGCTTAGGAATTAAATGAATTCTCAGGAACAGGAACTTTGCCAGGCATGATATGATCCTGTCTTCTAACAGTCAGAATGAAGAGGTTGGGGATTATTTATGTGCATGTTTATATTTGGTGAAAGTCTCATTCGATAAGAATATATGCATTTATTTGATTCTATGTGTGAATGGTTCCTTTTGGGGAGTAAATACTCTAGTTCCTACCCAGAAGAACTCATAAATCCATGTCTTTTTTAAATAGCCATTGGAAAATTTCAATTGATAAGTCAGCTGTTTTAAAGTGTGTAAGATGTAACTTTGTAAACAGGGATAGATCTAGATTTTGTAAGCCTGGAAGCTTATACAGTTTGGGGGATGTTTTTAAAACAATGAATACAAAATTAGATATGAAAACAAATATTTATTTAGAATGAAAAATGAAATCATAGCGAGTTACAAATTTTAAAATGTTGACTGCCATAAAAATCACAAAATTCAGAAACTTTGCAGATCTATTAGTAAACTAACAGACCTCTAGAATACATTTCCTACATTTTTGATTGCATACTCTTTGGCCATCTTGTTATTGTCTTATGATAATGATTTTATAACATTTCCTGTATAGAAAATGGGAAGATAATCCAGTTTCTCTTTTGGCATGTTTAGTGTTAATGATTTAAATCTTCCTTGGTCTCACACTTTGTTACTGATAATTTTATGTAAGTTTTTAAGACTATTGTTAAATTTAAGGAAATTTCTATGTGTTTCCTTCATATATGAACTGTATGATTGAAAACTTTTTTCCACAGGCAAGCTTCTGGCTCCCTAATTTCAAACTTAGTTTCTTGCCCCTACCTACTACCTACTTTTTTCTGGTGTAAGTGTCATATCCTGACACCACCTTGGGCCTTGTGCCTTTGTATCACGATGCTGGGTGAATTAGCACAGTGGGTAGTAGGAGCATTTCCTGGAAGCCATTTCTGCATTGGGATGGCCGGCAATATATATATATATATATATATATATATATATATATATATATTTTATGTAGTAGGTTATTTATTTATTTATAATTTCTAAATTTTATTTTGTCAGTGATCCAAGATTCATTTTTTATGTACCACACCCAGTGCTCCATGCAATACCTGCTCGCCTTAATATCCACCACCAGGCTCAGCCATTCCTCCATCCCTCTCCCCTCCATAACCCCCAGTTTGTTTCTCAGAGTCCACAGTCTCTCAGGGTTCATCTCTCCCTCCGATTTACCCCAATTCACTTTTCCTTTCCTTCTCCTAAAGTCCTCCATTTTATTCCTTATGTTGCACAAGTAAGTGAAACCATGTGATACTTGACTTTCTCTGCTTGACTTATTTCACTCAGTATAATCTCCTCCAGACCCATCCGTGTTGATACAAAAGTTGGGTATTCATCCTTTCTGATGGCTGCCTAATATTCCATTGTATATATGGACCACATCTTTATCCATTCTTCTGTTGAAGGGCACCTCAGTTCCTTCCACAGTTTGGCGATTGTAGACATTGCTGCTATGAACATTGGGGTACACACGGCCCTTCTTTTCATTATATCTGTATCTTTGGGGTAAATACCCAGTAGTGCAACTGCAGGGTCATAGGGCAGCTCTATTTTTAACTTTTTGAGGAATCTCCACACTGTTTTCCAAAGTGGCTGCACCAACTTGCATTCCCACCAGCAGTATAAGAGGGTTCCCCTTTCTCCACATCCTTTCCAACATTTGTTGTTTTCTGTCCTGTTGGTTTTGGCCATTCTAACTGGTGTAAGGTGGTATCTCAATGTGGTTTGATTTGAGTTTCCCTGATGGCTAGTGATGATGAACATTTTTTCATGTGTCTGTTAGCCATTTGTATGTCTTCTTTGGAGAAGTGTCTGTTATTTAATTACACATGGGAACCATGTCAAGTCAATAAATGTATTTCACTAAACTATCTAAATACTTCATCTAAATCAACATCCACTTATCTGCATATTAAAAATGCCTGTGACCAGTATTTACCCTTAGACTCCAGTGAGCAAAGCCTCTATCCTGGGCACATGTGCCCAGGGACCATGTACTTTGAAATGCCTTCCTCAAATTTGTCCATGTTTGTCTTTGGTTCCTGAAAGTGGCTGGCACTGGTAGTATCATCTGCCTTCTGGGCATCCAGGGACAGGATCCAGGGGCATCCTGACACTGGATCTCAACCTGCATGGGCCTGTATGGGCCTCGTCCTCATTTGGAATTCCAGCCCTTGGAATGCTCTCTGCTCATCTCCTCATGTACAGGGTGGATGAAATTCCCCAAAGGTCTGTGGGATGCAGTTTTGGAGTGGCTGGGTGGGTGGGTTGCACTCACTAGCCAATGGGGCTTTTTATTATTTTATAGCATTCTGTGATGTGGGCCATCAGAAGAATGCTACCAGACTGATTAAAGATAACTGTCACTCACATCCAACACAGGATGAGTTTGGAGCTCTGAGCTACTGATGGTCCCCTGTTAAATATTAGGCTTGAGCTCTGGGCGTAGGTCTATGTATTGGCCCTCACCAGCCCTTGTTCTCACTGCTCTGACATTATCTCACATATACCCACAGATTTTACAATATATTTTAATAAACATGTTTATATAGATAGGGGGCCCACAAAAATATTTGCCTGGAGCTTTGCATAACCTATGGATAGCCCTTCCTGTGGCCACTCTAGCACAATCTGACAAAAGAAAAATGCAAAAGAGGGAAAGTTTGGTGGAAAAAGTCTAAACTGATTGAGGTAAATTTTCTTTTTTTGGGCAATTTTACAAAAACATATGGCCATGAAATACTTTATTGAGTTTCCTCCCAGAGCCTTGGGTGGGGCCTATACTAGTGAAGGGCCTTGAAGCTTCACTGTAAATCTACCTTTGCTAATTAACTTGATTCTACAACATAGTGGTATTATTGTAGACTATTAATGATGCTTCATCAAGACAATAGGTTTAGGGTCTACTTGAAACTAAAATCATTTTAAGAACTTTTGTTTTTGCATAATCCTCTCTGCTGCATCCTACTCCATACCCTGCAGAGAATGGCTTCCCCCCCCCAACACACACAATTGACCCTAATAGCAAATATAGTAGAATTTGATTAATTCATCTTATATGTCCATAATTAACATAAAAGGGCCAACAATCTCTCAACTCTCTTCACAGAAAAGCTCTAATAATGAAGTTCAAGTGCAGTTTAATATGACCTAATTTTAAGAAATATAATAGCTGGAGAATTACTTTGAAAAGTTAGAAGTGCTATGCAAATGTAAAGTATCCTCATTATTATTGCTATTATTAGTTGGGGTATCTATAAGCTAACATTCAGTTTTTTGCTCCATGACCAAAATAAAAAAAAATAAAACAGTCTCTCTATATCTATCTCTTTGGGCTCCTTGAGGGATCATCTTGGTCTTGTTAACTATGGTTGTCCTTGTCACTTAGCCCCATGCCTGGTATTTAGTAGGAGGGTTTATTGAATGAATGAATGAATAATCTCCAATTGTATGTTTAGGTTATTTCAATTTTTTCAAATTTTATGCTATAAATGAACAGTTCTTTAAATACTAAATGTATTCAGATCTAAGTATATTTTAAAGATAATTTCCAGAGGTTAAATTTCTAGTCTCTAGGCTTTACATATTTTTAAATCTTTTGATAAACATTGCTTAGCTGCCTTCCAGAAATGTTCATTCATTAAATAAATATTTACTAAGTGCTGATTAAGCATCAGGCACTGCTCTAAGCCCTGGGGATATAGCGAAGAATGCAACATCCAGTCCTCATGGAGCTTATATTTTAATCAGAAAGATAGGAGATAAACAACAAGCAAATAATCAAATAAATACTGATGTAATTTCATGTAATGATGAGTGATAAATAAAAATAAAGGAGATAAGGGAGTTTGGTAAGTTTGAATTATTGTTTTCAAATATTCACTTAATTCTACTTACCAGAGGGATTATGGGAAAGGGGGGCACAGAAAGGAAATATTCAGACAACAGGGTAATAAGATGTTGGCTCTGAATTGATGCTAATTCCTGGGGCCCCAAAACAATTCAATGGCCCATGAGTCAATTGGAGGTTTGTGGTTTCAAGTAATAAATGAAATTGTGGCCCAAGTTGTATTTCATAATTGGACAAGTGGATCATTGAGCCCTCCTGGAATTATTTCTCTAGTTGCTAAAAGTATAATTGGAATAGAGATACCCAGCCACATGAGCTCAGTCTCCCGTGGAGTGAGGTCCATTCTTGTAGGAAAAGAGATTAGCTCCACTATCAAAGATTTATCATATATTCCATTACCCAGAAACAACTGGCATGATAGAATGGTAGAATGACCAATCGAAGATGCAGTTAACTTTCCAACAAGAGGCAACACATTGGGGTTCTATCTTAGAGGGCAGAATCAGTGATCAATGTATGGCAGGAATGGTTCTTCTCACTATTATCTTGATAATCCTTTTGTAGAATTTTAACTTCCCATTCCTAGAATGTTAAGATCTGTAATTTTGATGGTTTTTATTCTCAAGAGAGGAATATTTTGACATGGGAATATAACATTGGTTTCACTGAATTAAAAGTTGGGACTGGCCTTTTTGACCAAGAATGGAATATCCTACTGGCTGGTTTTTTAAATTTTTTAAATTTATTTTATTTTATTTTTTTATTATTTTTTTAAAGATTTTATTTATTTATTTCACAGAGGGAGAGAGATCACAAGGAGGCAGAGAGGCAGGCAGAGAGAGAGGGGGAAGCAGGCTCCCTGCCGAGCAGAGAGCCCGATGCGGGCCTCAATCCCAGGACCCTGAGATCATGACCTGAGCTGAAAGCAGAGGCTTTAACCCACTGAGCCACCCAGGCGCCCCTACTGGCTGGTTTAATTGATCCCAGTTACCAAGGGAAATTGGTTAGAGAAAGAACATAGCTAGTATGATGGAAGTCAAATGCAGTGAACAAGGAGGAGAACAGTCAGAGATGCAGAAGCCTGACATGTAGGCCATGATCAAAAACTGGATTTTATTCTCAATGCAGTCTGGATAACAATTTTCAGAGCTGTGTATTCAATACCATGGATAGTTCTTACTATCAAGGACTTCTTCCTTAAATGAAACTGAACTTGCCTCCTGTTCACATCTTTCTTTTTATATTATATCTGTTTTTTGTCTTCTATTGAGAGTTTGTACCTTCTCATGTGACCACCCTTCACAAGTTTGAGAATGGAAGTGATGTCTTCTCAAGTCTCTGTACTTTAAGGAAATAGTTCCATTTAGTTAAATTAGATTGCCTTGTGTTTCACATAGTGTTATAAGAAAACATTTTAGTCTTTAGTTCTATTATTCACATAATAATTACTTCAGTGATTCCTAAGGAGCAAGTATCTAGAATCCCAGAGGTACCACATGTCCTTATAGGGTATATCATTTGTATATATGTGTCTCATTCACTACATTATTCTGAAGATATAGGTCCAGGAATGGGCATTTGTATGTGGATATGTGACTGATCCATCATGCTTTTCCTATTTAATGATGTAATGGGAGGGACTTAATTATTGTAAGCCAAAGAAGGCAGTCTTTAAAAGCAGCGATAAGTGCCCAAACATTAATGTACATAGGAGACACTTGGAGGTCTTGTTAAAATTCAGGTTCTGAATCAGTAGGTCTGGGGTAGAACCCTGGATACTGGATTTCAGTGGCTGCTGCTGGTCTGTGAACTATTCTTTTGAGTAGTTTCTAAAGAATACAGCTCAGTAGAGAATTATCTGACTGCCAAGGCAGAGGTATTCTCATCAACCCATTGGACAGTTAATATAAGTGAATCTCTTCAATCATTTTAGGGTGTTCCTGGACGCCAGCAGAACCATATAGGACACCTCAGAAAAATTGCCTTTCAGCCATTTCTAGGTTCAATACATAGAAACTACAAAAAATGATTGACTCTCCAACTGCTCTTGTTCAATTTCCTGTGTAACTGCATGAGTGTCTCCATGGGACAGTGATGTGATTGATGGTAAAAGGCCAATAGACACAGTTATTGAATACAATGTTTCTTTAATGGCAAAGGATATGGAAACTGAAGATTGTTATAAAAGCAGGAGAGAAGCAGGTATGCTCCCAGGTGAAGGCTTCTGAGGTCCTAGGTTGCTATAGGAACATAGTGAAGCTGCTGATACCACCTGCATGGAGTTAGAGTTATTGCATAGGTGAGATGTGCCACCTTCCAATACTGGGGTGCAGTTGTATTCTCATGTCCTTTGCTGATGATATGGAGACTCAGTTGGCCTGAGTGACAGCTCATGTTACAAAACATCCTGGGAAACTTACTGAGTGTTCTCCAAAAGACCAACTGAATCAAAGATCAGTTTGTTAGGCATAGCATCTGTTAGCAGGCCACACATCAGTCTTGCCTCAAGTCCATTACTGAACTTATCATGTGGACAAAACTAGGCGGATCATGGAATATGATGGAAAATATCTGCTCCTAGGAGAGTGAAAGAGAGCAAAGACAATGCCGCATGTTTCTCTTTATTTCATCACATTTTTCCTTCTAAGTCACCAACGTGACAAATGAAATAAGCTTAATTGTGCTTAAAGAAAAGTTTTGGTTTATAAAAGTATTTCTCTAGGAATATTTTTTTCTCTGAGAAATGTTAATAAAAACGGAATAATTCGTAAGACCATAGAATGCTAGAACTGGAGGTTAACCTAGAGATGTACTAATTCATAGTTTATGATTAAGTCATTGTGAGTTATTATTCTGAAGACAGAGTATAAAAATTGGTCTCTCTGTAGGATTCAACCATATTCATTTCTAAAGCAAAATACTATAGTGGACAATATGATTGATACTTTTTTTTAAATTTTATTTTTATTCTTTGCCCAAGGGGTACAGGTCTGTGAATCATCA
>LNAC01000284.1:2204228-2243666 GCA_002007465.1 Ailurus styani | reverse complement strand
AGATGTAAGCCAGATGATTCACAGACCTGTACCCCTGGGGCAAAGAATAAAAAAAAAAAATTTAAAAAAAATCTTAGTGTAGAAATCAAATGAACTTAGTTTTGCTTGACCAAAAGTATTTTTTTCTGGTGGTATTTTAGGTACCACTTGATAATGCTGGAGGTTCACCAAGATCCTCTCAAGACCTCCTCACTAATTGTGGCTCAAGGCTCTAGACTCAGAACAGAACACTTCCTTGAGGACCTTTGAAGTTCTCATTTGGGGATCCATTGAACTGCAACAGTGAGGTAGGTCCCATACTAGGTCTGAGTTGGAATTTTTTATTGACCCTCCAAATTCTGTGTGTCTCCTAGGAATACAGAACAATTATGAAATTTTATGTAATCCAATTAGAAAATTATTATCCTTAGTATAAATAAAAACTACTCAATTTTCTGTCTGCTTTTGTCACTATCTGTTGCGAATGTCTATAACCCAAATAATTTTGTACTTGAACTAGGAAGTCAACAGTCACTGTGGTTTCTTGTCTCCGTGAATAGAGGAATAGAAGCTCCTTTAAGGCTAATACCTACCTACACTGTCTTGTTCACCACATTAGCCCAGGTACCCAGGGGAGTGCTCAATAAAAATTTGTTGATGAAAATCTTTTCAGATATAAAATATTGAAAAGTTAAAAACTTAAAAAATTGCATAAGATACACCTTGAATTTCTCAAGTCAAAATTTCTGACTAGAGAATTATTTGAAAAACATGAATGGAGAGAAATGGAAGAAAAATTGATTCATTTATATCTATCTATCCATAGACTGCTGTATCTTTAAATTTCAATGTTACAATATAAGGTTTTAGTTAACGGTTGTTTGGGAAACAAGCTGGAACAAGCCTTTGCTCTATCCTGTGAAGGTTGCATTTTGTGTATGAGGTACATGTCCTCACATTTCTTAATTTTCCTTGGGATTGGCAAACTAGAACCTTCCTTGAACTAGAACTAGAACCTTGCATTAGAGCTGGAATAAGCTTTTTCTGCCTCCTCAAATGTTTAGTTTTAGATGAGGAGGAAAAAGAAAATGTTAATATTTTATACCCAGTTCTAGATTTTCTTAAAATTAGTGGAATATTATATTAAGTAAAAGGTATAGATTAAAGTCAGAGAATATTCCAAAGTCAGACAAACTTATCAACCTACCAATTATATTAAATAAATATAATCAATGAGATTCTAATTTGGATATTCTCTCTATACAAACTAACACAGTATTACCTCTTTAGAAATTCCCCTGGATAATTGTCACCGACATCACTTATTCTATGTTTCACTTCCCAATATAATTTAATAAAACTTAATGGCAACAATAGCATTCTAATATAGATGTTTAGAGTTTCAAGCAAATGGACACCTAAAAACCACAATCATGGCTTGAAGTTTCAGGAAGATCATCTTTCAATTTAAATTTGTCAAAAAAAATTTTTTTTCTATACATACACTAATACACAAAAGGCATCAACCTACCATATGGAACCCATAAACAGACCAGTCAGATCCTATTTCAAATACTTAACTTTCTTACGAGCATTTACCTTCCAATTCTATATATCCTGAACATACTTTTCAAATTTATTTAGGATAGCAGTAAGCAGGAGGATAAACTTGTTAACCTTTTATGGTCTCTCCTAACTTCATCACTGATGTGGTTTTTTGTTTGTTTGTTTGTTTTGTTTGTGTTTTTTTTTCCCAACAAATATGGCAAGATCAACTAGTGAGATACTGATCAAAGCATCTAAATTTCCTCTTTCAGAAGCTAACAGCACTGGGTTTTCTAAGGTATGCTTCTTTTACTGGTTCTTTATATCTTAAGTAGTTCTACATCAAATTTTTGATATAGTATGGTATTTTGGAAGCTGCTATTTTATGACTGATAGTTAATATTGTCATTTGTATACTAGAAGACTGAGGCATGGTTATAAAGTCAGTATAATAATTAATTTACTAATTGTCCTATACTTACTGTGGACATAGAGGAAAATATGTTTTTCCTAAAATCCATCTCTGCTATCCCCCCTACCCCACCGACACACAAAATAAAACAAATTAAAATCTCTACTCTAATAGTGCAAGGTATAGTGACATAATAAATTTACAAATTCATAGGGTGTCTTCTCTGTATTGCCAAAAGTATTACTGATTCATTTTAATATATGAAGTATAGATTGAAAAGAAGGAATGTTCAAAGAAAGTATTACTTTGCCACTAAGCTTTAGATCCTTGAACAAGTTACATATTCTCTTGGAGTCTTGGTTTCTACATCTCTAAAAATACAGTAATAGTGTCTATTTTTTCAAGATTTTTTACAAAGATACAAATGCAAATCCCCTAACCTAGTGTCTGGATCACCAGAATAGCCAAATAAAGAAAACATCTTCTTACTTTTAACAAAATAAAATGAGTAAAAAGCAGAGGTTCATTTTTAAAATCTGCTATTCTGAGGACCCTCAGCATATACCCTTAAAAAGTATCCATCTTTCAAGTCTATTCATTTAGTATCTTTTTAAAAAAAGACTTTATTTATTTATTTGACATAGAGAGAGAGATTACAAGTAGGCAGAGAGGCAAGCAGAGAGAGGAGGAAGCAGGCTCCCCTCTGAGTAGGGACCCTGATGTGGGGCTCGATCCCAGGACCCTGAGATCATGACCTGAGCCGATGGCAGAGGCTTTAACCCACTGAGCCGCCCAGGCACCCCTATTCATTTAGTATCTTAAATAGTAACTATTTACCATGTATTTACTACATGTAAGTACCTCAATCCTTGCTTTTCACTAAAATTAGGCTGGGGGAAACTTTCCATATATAACCCCATTTAGTCCTCACAACCATCTTAAATGAAACTAGTATTGCTTTGTTTTTAGAAGTGAAAAAAATGGAGACTCATACAAGTCAGGTAATTTGCTTATGATCAGAAAGCTAAGTGGCAGTTACCCAATTGGAACTTATGTTTGTCTCTCTTTTCAATTCCAATATATTTTCCCCAAAATATTATTCCATTTATTAAGTGGAATAAACAATAACTAATATGTGTTGATAGCTTATTATTTGCCAGACTTATGGCTAGTTATTTTTGATTTTTACTTTAAGTATTCTCAAGGGCACCCTGTCATCCTCAGATTTTCATGGAAATTGAAACTGAGGTTCACAGAGGTCAATAAGGAATACATGACCACTAAGTGGCAGAGCCAAAATTCAAACTCAGATCTGCCTGGTTCCAAAGCCTGTGTACAGATGGTATGAACACTAAAAAAAGTTGGGGCTTTGGAATCAGACTGATCTGGGATACAACATCAGGTCTGCCATCTGTCAACTCTATTAAACCTCGATGGGCCCAATTTGGGCTCCTAAAAATGGACATAATAGTGCATTTCTCATGACTTTGTTGAAAGAATGAGATTATATATATCCACATTGCTTAAGATCTAGTACATTTAACGGTAGCTATTATACCATCTGCCTCAAGAAGCGGTAAAGCCATAAGGATTGAGATGAATAAAACATGATTCCCAGGTTTCCAGCTTGAAAAACAGGTGGTTCCATTTTCCAAAAATTAAAATATGTACTCTTATAATACACAAATATGTCATTTCTCTCCTATTCATATCTCTTTCTCATCTCTGAAGGGAAACTCTTATATATCACATGACATTCCATTATCTCCCACAACAACTGAAGTATATACCCCACTGGAAATGGACTGGTCAATCCCTTTCTTCATTCTAGAAATTTGGGATTGAGATATCAAAAGTGTGGCTAGTCATAGTTACAGGCACAGGAGGCATAAAGCCTTTTCAGCTATGGACTGGCAACCTTTTTTGACTATGTATTCTCTGTCAAAGAAACCCAGAAAGGCAACTCTCCTGGAGAGTAGCAGGGGAATAAAACAATAATGCAGAATTAAGCTGAACATGAAGCAACAGAGGGACAGAAAGTTGATCAATTGTCAAGTTTCTGATGAGGCACTGTATTTCCCAAAACTGAGTTCCTTGAGATCCTTCTGTGTCCTTTTCAACAAACATTTATGCTAATTCAAAGTTTCTGTATTTGTAACCAAACAACCCCTCAAACAGAATATATCTTAGGGGGACTACATGGAATAGTAGATATTGTGGTTCTCTTCCCAGCATCTGCTGCACTATACTTCCTTACATAGCAGTCACGTGATGGGCTGTGACTGCTCACCTGTGGTTCCAGGTGCGGGTTCTGACTTCTCTAAGAACTTGCCGAGGTGACAGGTTTGGAAAACTGGCCAAAGCTAGCCAGCCTTCCTTTACAGGGAGGGTTTTTTACCCTCTGGGCTTCTGAGAAAGGTCTCTTGCTCTATCTATGGAAAGAGCTCTCTGAAGAGCTGCTTTCTTTCTTTCTGAACTGTGTGAATGAAGAAATAAAGCCCAGAACTGCTGAAACTATTGTGTGACTTTCAAAGAAGCCAATTTGGGAACAAAGCTGATTCTCAGAGCACCACAGAGCCAAAAAATCCTAAAGAAACACAGCCAAATCAGCTTTTACCAGGTCTACAGTCCTAACTACTTCTGAGCCAATGTACCTCCTTTATTGTTTAAACACCCAGATGAACTGAATTTTTTGTTAGTTGCAAATGAAAGCATCCTGCCTGATATGGGAGACAGCGAAGGGAATAGGGAGTCAAAAGGCAATGAAGTTATATGGGGGTATGTTAAATTTGACAATCTTGTGGAATATCCAGGTGGTGATATGCAACATGCAGTTAGAAATACAGTTTTGGAGCATCAAAGGAAAGGATACATCAAAGCTGGTGATATAAATTGGGAGGGTCACCAGCACAGAGGGGGGAACCTCAGCCCTGGGTATGGCTGAAGTCATCCAGAGAGGACACATGTAGAAATGACTGTGTGCTTTTTCTTCTCTTAGTCACCAGTATCATTTGGCTCAAACAAAACCTACTTTAATATGACTTTTTATAGGTTTTGCTTGCACTTGAAATGTTTCAGAAACATCTAAAAATTAAATCCTACCCTGTAGCAAGAAATATGCAGTTGTTTGCATTGCTTTTCAGGATGATGTACTGAAATTTCAATGCTAAAGATTTTTTCATATGGGATATAAATTTAAGGATTTGAACAGCAGGAATGAGCATTATATTTTCTATTACCATATACCAGAAGTGTAATTTGTAGATATAACTTTAACCTGGCATTTCTTTGTTCCAATTCACTCAATTCTGAATTCTAAGCCTATTTTCATTTTTTTTTTCTTTTATGTAGGTTCCAAGCCCAACACAGGGCTTGAACTCACAACCTTGAGATCAAGGGTCTAATGTTCTACCAACTGAGCGAGTAAGGTGCCCCTAAGCTAAGTAAATCATTAATTCCATTGACAAATATTTTACTTAATATGTAGAAATTTATATAAATATATACATATATATTAAAACAATAAAAATGACTATAGATTTGAGGTTTCCACAGTGCTTATTTTGGAAGAAAGGCTGATTTCTCCTTGCTTCTTATAATCCCTGGATATATATCATAAAAACATATTTGATTGAGAGGACCTGGATGTTTTCTTTACTGCTAATATGATTGTTAGATCAGAGGCAAGGATGTAGCACTATAAACACTGGAGAAGAAATTTAAAAAAACAGAAAACCCAGAAAAACAGTGGAAGAGAAAATGGAGATAGGATTAAAAATAAGAAGTAGGAAGAGAACTGTTTACAAGAAATATAATTACTTTCTCATAACAAGAATTTCTGGCTATGTGTTTATGATGAAAACAAAACCAAGGGCATTCTGAACAACAGAGAAAATCAATATAATCAACCTAAAAATAACCTTCTACTTTGTGAAGATCTTAACTTTGAAATAAAATCGACATGTTAAGTCATCTACTTGAATATCCTCATACTAGGCCTCTTGCCATCAACATCAATGGAACTTTGATAATGAGTCCCCTACATGGAAATTCTGAAAATTCTGTTACAATATGACTAATAAATATACCTTGACCTTTTGGATTGTTGTGTTCTTGCTTCTGCTATAAACACTACTTCAGGTGCTAGTTATGTGGTCTAGCTCCTTGGGAAAATAATTCCCAAGACCCTAATTTCCTCATTTCTAAAAAGAAGGAATTCGATCAATATTCTATTCAAGGAGACATTGTCCCTTGAAAATCAGAACCTATAGAGAGATAAATGGATGGGTACAGTTCTTTGAGAAATCCATGTATAATGTTAAAAGATAATTTTATTTTTGAAAAAAATCTGTTTTCTGATTACAAATTATAAAAACTTTAGTTCAACAAACTCATTTTTGAAAATATATCACCTTTTGAAATTAGTGACTCTCAGATGAAGAAGGTGTATGTGGGAGGAATAGGACTCCAAGGGTAAAGCCCTATCAAATCTCCCTGGTTGGGTTCTAGAGGCCACTTCTAGTCTGTACATTTTGTTTACTTTCTCTCCTCTGCTTTATTTATTTATTTATTTATTTATTTATTTATTTATTTAATTATTTGAGAGAGAGAGAACAAGCAGGGAGAGCAGCAGAGGGAGAGGGAGAAGCAGGCCCCTGCTGAGCAAGGAGCCCAGAGTGTAGCTAGATCCCAGGACCCCGGAATCATGACCTGAGCTGAAGGCAGAGGCTTAACCAACTGAGCCACCCAGGTGCCTTTTCCTCTGCCTTCTCATACAGTTTTGTACAGTTTGCTTATGCACAATAGCCTTCCTACAATCAGATCCATTTCTGAACTCTTAAAACAGGACCGCTGCATCTCTTGGGTATGTTCTGCTGGGTCTCAACACTGTCCTTTCTGAAGAACTTGCTTGGAATGTTTTTTCACTCTCTTTCACTCTAACCAACAAAAATTTCCTTGTTATGAAAATGTATATGCACTTTTTCAAACTATATACCCACCCCTGTGCAGAGGACATATGATATATGTTTTATATATATATATATATATATATATATATATATATATATATATATATATATATGTCAAAGGACATTCCTTTGAGAATCAACCACATTCTAAACCTGTGGGTTTTCAACCTCCAAGGGAGACCATGAGATTATTATAAGTAGTTCTGGGATAAAGAAATCCTAAAGCACAAAGACTTGTCTGTAGAATAAGTTAATTTACAACATGTGAAGTACTACTTTCCAAATGTGTGTATAAAGTATATGTAATATAATATAAACATATATACCCTGCATGTAGCAAGTTCCAGAAATGTAATAAATTACATGCAGAATATTATAAAATGCTATTGAGATCTATACTATTTAGATTTATTTCTAAAATGTTATTGAATTAAGTCTATACCACATACTATAGCAGGGAGATATTAAAATACCTTCTCTTGGGGCACCTGGGTGCCTCAGTCAGTTAAGCATGTGACTCTTGATTTGGGCTCAGGTCATCGTCTCAGGTCATGAGATTTAACCCCAGCTTGGGCTCCTTGCTTAGTGGGGAATCTGCTACTCTCCTCCACCCTCTGCCCTCCCTCCGCTTGCGCATGCTCACTCTCTCCCTAAAATAAATAAATCTTTAAGAAAATAAAATAAACTAAAAATACCTTCTCTAACTCAATGATTTAGAACCACTCGACTAAATCACTCATTAGAGTATTACTTGTGTATTATCCTGGATCATCTTTTTATTGTCAGGATCAGACTTGTAGAGGGAGGTGGAAGGGGATTAGAAACCAGTTAATACAATGTTCTTGATCTATTATTTAAATTCGCAAGTACATCTTGGTTAGTTGAGGAACTAACAGTATCTTATTATAAGAAAATATTGCTACCTAGCATTCAATAAGGCATTATCCGTAAATCATTAACCTAGATCACAACCAGGTAATTAAGTATCCATCTATACCTACAACATTTGTTGGTGGGCCTCATTAGCTATCAAGACAGGAAAATATTCCAAACTATAAACAAATCTATGCAGTGTTCCAGTGAACGTAACAGCAAAGCCCTAACCGTGATTCCACTTGATTCAGTAACACGGAGCCAAACCCAGGTTAGCTGTGTGCAAGTCCTTTTTCTTTCTTGTAGCAGATGCCTTGGGACTCTCCCTATCTGGTTCCTCCCATGAAAGGCCCCCAGACTCTTTTATTTTAAGGTTTTTATTGCTAATCATTTCAAAGAAAAGGTAACAGCCCAAGAAAAGTGAAACTCTTGGGAAAAAAATAATCACAAACCTTTGGAAATGTTGCTCTTATGACACCAAGCCTAGACAGTGTGACTCTCTATTTGGTATGATAATAGAAAAGCCAAATGTTCCTGGATAAATGCTTTAGTTTATGAAAGTGGATTCACCCAAACACTACTTAAGAGTGAAAGTAATACATCTTTGTTTTCCCTGGAAGAAGTTTCCTCACTTCTGCAGGTGGGCTTCCAAAGCCAATTAATTTTTTTTATAGATTTTTTTAAAATTTATTTACTTGACAGAGAGCGAGATCACAAGTAGGCAGAGAGGCAGGCAGAGAGAGAGGAGAAAGCAGGCTCCCTGCTGAGCAGAGAGCCCGACGAGGGACTCGATGCCAGGACCCTGAGATCATGACCTGAGCTGAAGGCAGAGGCTTTAACCCACTGAGCCACCCAGGTGCCCCCAAAGCCAATTAATGTTAAACAATAGTAATATTTTTGGTTTTAGGTTTTTCTAAACTTTGGAGACCACTATTTAGAGTTTCTATTTTATTAGGCTTTCTGCCTCACCAAGGAATGATATGCATTTGCCCACTTAAATAATCTGAAATAACTTTAGAACATAAACACACTTTGGCCTATAGATGCTATAGAAAGAAAAAAAAATAACAGTAAAACAAGTTTCATTTCATTTTAATTTTAGTTCTAATTTTAAGCAAAAGCTTTGATGATTTAATCTGTGCAAATGTGTCAACTATTTTTGGAATGCCTAAAATGCTTAAAGAACAAGGTGAGGGAGTAATGACTATCAATTCCACCTTTCAATTATTTAACTGTAAAATATAAGGGTCAATTCTAACCATCTTCTAAACACATATCCAAATATACTGTAAAGCATAGTTGCACCAACTATAAAGAATAAGGGGGTAGGTGTGTGTGTGTATATGTGTATATATATATATATATTTTATAAACTGAAACTTACTAAAAATTCTGAGTCACTTTTATGTTTTTCCCCCGTACTGACACTAGTTGCTGTTGCAAAAACATCAGTTAAGTAGTTCCAAGATTAGCATTTGACAAGAGTGTCCTCATTTTTCAAAAGGCTGGTATTTTACATTTTATAGATACTAGCTGTGAATTGTAGATTATTCTTTTTAAAGGCTCTAGGCATTCTTGTTCTATATCACACAGACTTGATAAATATTAAAATCTACTAGGGTTCTTGCGATACTTTCTCCATTCCCAGAAGAACCTGGATCTTTGATATCCCTGTAGAGAAAGACTAATGCTGAAATGTATATTTTTAGAAAAGTAATGATGATTCATAAAGACCAAGTTATTATCATAAGACTACATGGTAATAATATTTTTTAAAACACCATAGTATAGGGGTGCCTGGGTGGCTCAGTGGGTTAAGGCCTCTGCCTTTGGCTCAGGTCATGATCTCAGGGTCCTGGGATCAAGCACCCCGCTAAGCAGGGAGCCTGCTTCTTCCTCTCTGCCTGACTCTCTGCCTACTTGTGATCTCTCTCTCTCTGTCAAATAAATAAATAAATAAAAATCTTTTTAAAAAAACCCACCAGAGTATAGGTAGAAACTTTTATAGATTACATATTTTCAATTAGGTGTTCTATATTTAAATGTTATAGGAAAATACCACACATCTTGAGAAGAGCTCATTAGCATAGTGAAGGCCCAGAGAAGTCCATCAAAAACAAGACAAAACAAAACAAAACTCACTTATCTTTGACTAATTTGGCTTTTCTCAAATGCATTTGACCAATAATTCCCTTTTTTATAAACATTGAGGAGTAATGAGAAACACTAGATTTGAGGAAATCTAATAAACTTTTTAGTTTTAAATGTTTTGATGAGTTAAGTGCTTGAGTTCACATTCAAATTAATGTGTCCACAGCAGACTAGATTCAGAGAATGGATTCTAGTGAATTGGTGGGTGGATGGAGAAATGGGAGGTAGTGTAGGGTAGCAATAAGGGAATAATAAAATATTGGATTCTGCTAATTCTGAGCTTTGTCCTGCTTGCCCTTATTAAAATCACCTAGATGGGTTTTCTTTTTAGGTGGAGAGATTACATATACCTAGAATGAGGTGGTTAACAGGCATGTTACAAAGCTGTAAGAAGGGCACCTGGGTGGCTCAGTGGGTTAAAGCCTCTGCTTTTGGCTCAGGTTATGATCTCAGCGTCCTGGGATCGAGGCCCGCATCGGGCTCTCTGCTCAGCAGGGAGCCTGCTTCCCCCTCTCTCTCTGCCTGCCTCTCTGCCTCCTTGTGATCTCTCTCCTGCTGTGAAATAAATAAATAAAATCTTTAAAAAAAAAAGCTGTAATAAATAGGATAATTTGTCAAAAACAACCAGGATAAATTTTAAGAGCAATAGGAAGTTCATTGAATCTATGCGTCTATTATGTCCATCACTATCTATTCATCCATGAGTCTATCATTTTCTATTTCAAATAATTTTTATTTTTTTATTTTTTTAAAAGATTTTATTTATTTATTTGACACGCAGAGAGAGAGAGAGATCACAAGTAGGCAGAGAGACAGGCAGAGGGAGAGGAGGAAGCAGGCTCCCTACTGAGCAGGGAGCCCAATGCGGGGCTCAATCCCAGGACCCTGAGACCATGACCTGAGGCAAAGGCAGAGGCTTTAACCCACTGAGCCACCCAGGTGCCCCTCAAATAATTTTTAAATGAAAAAACTAGAGAATGTTCAGCAACACGTCTTCTCTGTTAATCAGCGTGTACTGGATTTGATCATGCCACATTTTGTCACCATGTACTTTGAGCATATTTCTATGATAAGAGTTAGTATATTTTTGTCATTACTGATTTACATAGCTCTCTCCCATGTTCACATGTAAGCTCTTTGAGAAAATAAAATTATTTTATTTATATCTTCGGTGTCTTTCAGCACAATAGATGCTGAAAAGTTTTGAGTAAATGGAATAAACTAATAAGTATAACCATAGAAGTAATGAAAATGATATAAGAATGTTTATAGAACATTATTTAAATAGAGTTGGCAACATGACATGACATTAATGTTAAAGAATTAAGTTGTATAAACCATATAAAGAAGAGAAACCATGTACTCTTCTAAAATATTACTATTGTTTAACTCTATTTAGTTGTTAATTTTAGTGGTAAGTCCTATGGGTCACAAGATTTTATTTATTTATTTCTTACCTCAACCCAAAGAAAAAAATGTGTATTGTACAAAAACTTAATTCTGAGAAAGCAAAATCACATACACACACACAAATACACACACACAAACACAGCCCAAAAACAAACAAACACTACAAGCTAGTAAGTAAAATCCCAGGAAAATTAGATACTAGAAAATTAAAGTGAAGCCAGAATCATATTATTATCCAAATTGTATGCTAGAGAATGGTCTTCAACTATATTTATATCTCCCTAATAACCAAAACAAGAAAGAAACAAGCTCAATTCCCCTTCAGATTGTCCACTGAAGATATACCATAGTTGTTAGTCTTAGAACTGAGGACTGAAAGGAAATCCGTAGGTAGGTGGAACAAAACCAGTACAGGCTGCACCATTCACAGCACCACAACACATAAAATCACTTTCCAGGGACGGAGTTTTATAACATGACTTGAAACTGGGTGACAGCCTCATGCCATACAATAAGAAGTTTAATAAACCAGAGATAAACTGAAAGAATGCAGTTTAAATAATTAACACTTGTTTTTGGTCTTCATCTTGGGTAGGGAGTTTCAGAATAGTAGTTTATTTAGAGCATGGTTTTCCAACAATGGTACTAATGTCTTTATTGGGAGGCACTGCACTGTACGTTGTAGGTTTAGCATCCTTTGCCTCTTGCCTATTAGTGGCAATAACAATTCCCCATTCTCCAGTTGTAACAACCAAAAAAAAAAAAAAAAGCCAAATGTCTACAAAGGGGCAAAATCATCCCCATTTGAGAAGCCTACTCTACAGCACTGATTTAGAACCACAGATCCTTTTAAGAATCTGTCCAAAGGTATGGGTTCTTTAACCAGGAATGGACCCATTTGTACACATGGCAGAAATACACCTGTAACTTTCAGGGCTCAGGGACCCTCTGCTGTACCTAGGTTAAGAACAACTAATTGAAAGGAATGGTGGATTACATGTCTTTCAGCCAAAGCTTTATGAATGTTTATTTCTTGCAACTGACCTTTACATGCAATCGGATGGCTTTAAGGGATATAAGGAGAAATTTTAAAAAGCTTGTTCATAGAAATAATTGAAATTAGATTGAAAACACTACCTCAGCCAAAGTTGTCCAAAAATGATTTCCATAACCAAGACCAAAATGACTTGGACAGCTATTTTTTTCTGAAGAAAGGAAGGTATATTTCAAATAATAAAATCAGGAAATATGTTCTAATTATGTACTGGAAAGACTTCATATAAGAGGTAAAATCAGACATAAGAAAAATTATTTACTGAAAGCTGTTGTACTTCAATTTATTACTTCAACATGACAAACAAACTTGTACCATTTTATTTGAGGGATTGCCATATCCCTGAGATTTAAGTGTGCTGATCTACCTTGTGGTTCCAGTGAAGAGCACAGTGCCCCAAGCAGTGCCATTTAGGATTATGTCATCTCCTTGCTCCAGTGATTATTTAAGGTGTGTGGCATATGACCACATGAGACCTAATAAGTCAGTCCAGGCAGTTGAGGCAACATTTTCTCTTGTTGTGTACACTAATCCTATAGTTGCTGATACCAGAAATTGTCACTACATTGGGAGCAATCAACAAAATGTTTCTGAGTATTTACTATGTGCCAGCCATGGTTAAAATAACTCAAATCCCTGCTGTCAGTGAGCTTGTGTCATAGTGAGGAACAGTACATAAACATAAAAATAAAACAAATAATATAATTTCAAAGACGAATAGTGCTTAAAAGAGAATAAAGCAAAGAAATATATATATATGTGTGTGTGTGTGTGTGTGTGTGTGTGTGTGTGTGTGTGTGTATATATATGTGTGTATATATATATATATATCTCCAAATTCTTGAGGTGATAGTTTAAACCATTTGATTATTTAATGAATGATTTTATTGTTTTAAAGCCAGTATGAAAGTTCAGTGCATTCTGGATAACATGTTCTAAAGGGAAATATAAAAGGCACTATTAAAGAATGATTTAGTGTTAGAAAGTGGGAAAATGTTTATTATTTTCATTACTAAAATTGTCCTGAGGATTTTCCTATTTAATAAAAATCTACTGCCAACTATTTCCCTTTGTTTTCATTTCCTAGGGCTGCTGTAACAAAATACCACAAATTATGTAGCTTAAAACAACAGAAATTTGTGTCAGGTTCTGAAGGTGAGAAGTCCTAAGTGTTCTCTCAACAGTTCTAGGCCAACATCCTTCCCTGCCTCTTCTGAACTTCTGCCTATGATGGTTGGCCTTCCTTGGCTTGTAGATAACATCGCTCCAATTTCCCCCATGTCTTAGATGTCTTCTCCCTTGTAAAAATTCCCTCTTTTTACAAGAACATCAGTCATTGATTAGAACATATCCTAATACACTATGACTTCATCTTAACTTGATTACATCTGCAAAAACCCTAATTCCAAATCAAATCACATTTATGAGTATTAAAAATTAAGACTCAAATATATTCTTCTGGGGGACACAATTCAATCTGCTATACCTTCTACAGATGCTTAAACATATGGTAACAAAAATAGCCTCACTTACAGAATAAAAATGTAGAATTGTAACTAATCAAATTATGTTTCTTTTGAAAAGCAGAATCCACTTGTTTTGAGAATTACAAAAATACACAAATGATTATTGGCCACAGAACATCTTCCAAAGGAACAATAACATTTCTTTTCTGACTTTAGTTTAAAAAGCACTGTTATTTCATCAGATTATAAAAAAATCAATTCACTTTAAAAAAATGTTGAGAAAGTCTGAAAAAGGGAAAAATTCATAATCCCTTAAGACAAGAATACTGTAAATATTTTATCACACTTTTATGCATTCTCTCATTGTATAATATTTTCAGGTTTTTGCATTGTCAATATTATGAAATTGATATGTTTAGATTTTATTTGTCAGAAGCATTCTGCATCTGCTTAATCTAGAAGCTACAGGAGATAGTATTAAACTTTTATGTAATAAACAACTATCTTTCTGCAAAATCGCCAACTGATCCTGAAATTTTAGATTCTCACCCTTGATTCTCATTTTAGCTCTGATGGTAGACCCCTTTTTAAAGTACACCTTTGTTTTTCTGGATAGCACTAAATGTCAGAGGGTTCTTCATTCTTCCTGGCAATCAGCAAACATTCTTCTGATGTCCCCTATTCTTAAACTATAATAATATATTTGTTCCCTTTGCTAAATGTGAGGGAAGATATCTTAACCACCTTGATTCCTTCCCTTCTATAAGCTTAATTACTTTAATTATATTTCATATAATGCAACTTCAGATGCTATCTTTCTCACTTTTTTCTGGTTATATGGTCCTCACAAATTATACTCTTCAGAAATCATGCATATTCTCCAGAGAGAGTGTGACAAATGAAGTGAAAAGTGAAATGACTACCAACCCCATTCCTTTCTCTGAAGTTTATTAATGCATTTTAAGGTACATTTTGGCCTTTACTAGTCAAATAACACTGTTGATTCATATTTAGCTTGCTGCAAAATAAAATCTCTAGAACCTATCCACACGTGCTGTCATTAACATGTCTCCTCCGATTATTTGTTATGATAGGAACTAGGATCAGTAAGGATAACTAAAATCCACAGATAATTTTCCAACTACATCTCATCTATTAATCTAAACTCTTTCTATAACTAAGTGTCTACTGAATCACTAAAAAGTATAAAAACAGATTGATTTGGAATTTGGTGTTTTTAATTCCATTTCTTAGTTAAATGATCAAAAGTAAAGTAGAGATTCAGAGATAATAGAAAAACTGTAAGCTTTTTGTGAATAATCTTACTGATAATAACCCAAAGCATTGCATTTTAATATTTTATCCTTCTGGTATTTTAAAGTTCACATAGTAGCTTTCCCTTTAAAGCATTCCAGTAATATACTTCATCTTACATTTTTTTTACTAATAGGAATTCAGTGAATTAAATTTTATTTGATTTGCTAACCACTTAGATTTCATCATCACGGTTGATACACAAGTCTGATCATGTATATTTTCATAGGTACCTTGTTATTGTAGCTCCTTAAAAATTCAATGAATGTTTATTGAGTGCCTTATATGCATGAGGTCTGTCTCTATCTTGTAATCTTTCTACCGTATTTGTGTATATGAAGCACATTTGTTTGGCTACACTGAAGAGCAGTCCATAAGATAAAGAAACTCCAAAGGATGAAGGACACAATTACCTCTTCTAATCTGCTTTAAAGGTCTCAACCCATCTAGGCCTTGTGGTCTCTTTGTCTGACAACTCAGAAAAAAGTATGGAGCTCAGGAAATCAGTTCTTAGCTCTGTCATTGTCTAATTTTGGATAGTAACTAATTTTCTATATTAGTGAAATAACACCATCGGAATGATCTTCAAATTTAAATTTAGAGGAAATAACAAACATAATAAAGTAGTAATGAAAGGCGCTTATACAACGCAGTGATATGTACCCGAAATTTTAGTTTTACATCCACAAATTTGTTTGTGTAACATTATCAGAAATAAGCCAGGAAATATTTTATAAATTAACAAGAATAAAGAAGAAAACATTATTTTGTATCTTTTCTTTTTACCCTCACTACACACTAGGACTGATTAGAGATAACTAATGCATGAAATTATGAAAAATAATGATTTAAAGGTCATAGTTGGGCCTCATCCTTTTGCATACTGTAAAAACCATTGTAGTCCATCTGTCCATCTACTGATAAATTGTATTAGTGGAGATGAGCCATTATACATCTTACTAAGACTATGGATGGAGAAAGTGGAAACTTTATTTATTTATTTATTTTTAAATATTTTATTTATTTATTTGACAGAGAGCACACACATAAGCAGGGGGAGTGGCAGGCAGAGGGAGAGGGAGAAGCAGGCTCCCTATTGAGCAGGGAGCCCAATGCAGGGCTCGATCACAGGACCCTGGGATCAGGACCTAAGCTGAAGGCAGAGACTTAACTGATTGAGCCACCCAGGTGCCCCAGGAAACTTTAGAAGAAATATAAAAAGCATAAGATTTTTTGGGGTACAGTGTCACTAAAAACAAAACTTATATCAATATAAATCAAAGAGTGTTCCATTGTGCTCAAGGAAAATTGATCGTAAAGACTGTTCAGAAGCAAAAATCACTGCATATATATATATATATATATATATATATATATATATATACAAACATTTATGTTAACTCCAAAAGTGACACATACAAGGTGAGGATGACTAATATTTGCATAATAAACTTACAGAGAGATGGTAAAAAAATTACTTAAAACGACTTAGAATTAACAGCAGTGATAATAACAAGTGGATATCCAGACTGGAGAAAAGGGCCAATGAACACACACACACACACACACATACACACACACACACACACTCATAACAAAAAACTGAATTCTCTTGTCATGGTATTTTAAAATATGAACATTGAATGAAATTTCACAATACAGAGATACAGAGTGATCACAACTTAGAGCCATCCAGAGTTCAGGTTTTGTGTATTTCAGAACATGATAAACTTCAAGGTCTCTTTCTTTCTCCTAACCAGTATTCAAAACAATAACTGGGAATAAATTGTTCAAATAATAGTTTTCTTTCATTATTTGAGTTTCAGGTTCATGGCTACAATTTCAGGAAGACGATTTATTTGATCATCCAAACACAGACCTTTAAAAGAGAAGTTCTCAAAAAAGAGTGCATATTTGAATCAGGCTGGAACCATGCAGCAGTTTGCATAGCTTATCACAAACACTTATCTCACACATATCCATACATTTACGCAAAAGCTTGAGATCAGCTCTTCTGTACTCCTAAGGCAGGATCTGCTCCTTGCCTACGTAACCAGGGAAACAGCCTTGGTCTCAGCCTGAAGAGATGTGGGCCAACAACTAAACAAAAGATAAACTACAGGGATACATGGTTGCCCTAGAGACCTGTCTGTTTTGCTAGTGTTTCTTTACTCTCAACTCTTCTGCATGTTACTGACAACAATCAATGTTCCAAGTTGCCTCAGCAAATATGCGATAGTCTACACTGCTTGAACACAGCTTTCTAAACATCAACAGAACAAATGTATCACATGCTCAATTTAGCCAAATAAAAAGTGGTCAGGCAGCCTTATGAAGGGCTCGGTAATAAGCATTTGTCCCTTTAGGCTATGCTTCACCTAAAGGACTTATTTTAAAATAATTTTGAAGTAGAAGATCATCCTTAGAGCTTCACCTTCTCCCACGATTTCTGATAAAATGCTTTTGTACTGATGGCACAAACACGTGGCTGAGGCTCAGTCATCAGAGGCTCCCACCTGGGATTACATGACTTCAGGGAGAGAGCAAAAATGCAAGGACAGTTGGGAAAGCACTTGCAGCAGCAATGAGAAGCTGTTGGAGAGAGATTTAAGGGTAACGGGGCCAGTGACAGCAGAACAGCCTGGTTGCTTCAAGTAGATCTGATCTAGCCTGCTTACCTGATACCTAGTTCCTCTGATTTACATCCAGTTTAGAATTAGGTCCTCCAGCCTTCCAAGAAGTTCTTTGGGTAGTTATGTATAATCTAGTATGTTCACTTTTGCTTAAATTAGTCAGAATTTTCTTTTGCTGTTTGTGACCAAGACCATGTAATAGAACACCTTTCCTCCCAATGTCACAAATAATATTGAACTAATTTAAATAAAGAATTGCCAGGACCAAGAACCAAAGGATTCATCAGCAAAGCACCAACCTCTGAATTGTCTTTCTTGGGTGCATTCCAGACAGGATGCTAGCCTCTCGATGGTTGCGGGGAAATGGCAAGAAGTATAGGGGATTAATCAACAAGACTTTCTGTTGAGATCCCCACAGAGACAACAGGCTTTGTTTGATACTAGCTATTCCTGCTGTGGCAAAGCTTTTTAACTTTGATTTATAGTCTATTTTTTTTATGTGACAAGTTGTTGGCAATGCTAGTTTTGCTTTCTGCAAACCCACGAAAAGAAAAAGTAAACTCACATGATCTGAAGAAAAAAAAATAGGTCAAATACTATGATAAAGATTGAATGCCTTGATAACTCTGTAACACTTAGATAAAGATGACAATGCTTTTAAACAGATACACCTCCAGACCTAAACAGGATATAAGCTACTAGAGCAGAATCTTTTGGATGTAAGGCTTAGGCATACTTATATATACATATACATATACATATACATATACATATACATATGCATATACACATACATACGTATATGTACGTATCTACATATACATACATATCTACATATACCTACATATCTGTATATACGTATATGATATTATGTATGATACCTCCACAGATAATTCAGGTACTTATCTCTAGTGTAGAACCAACCCACTGTTTTATAGAAGCTAGATACTCAGGAAAAACCTGCTTAGAAAATATCAAAATCCAAGCTGCCATCTATCTGCATGAATAGAATTCATATTTTACAACGTCTTTTCACTCCTTTCAGTACTAATTCTTCCCCTCATTTTTATCTGATTTCCTTTCTTTTGTTTATCTGTAATCTTGCCTCTCAGTAATTGCCACAGACTCTGTTTGCTTTTGTGACCATATTTTCATTCATTTTCTCCCTTACCAAAAGTGCTTTCACACAGATAACATACCGATAACTACCTGTAACAGAAATCCACCCTGAACTCGGCTCCATTCATCACTCCACACCTGTACCCTGAACGCATTCCCACCAGAAGAAGGAGTTCCACAAAAAAAAATCAGGTAAAAGAGCAAAATCAAAATCTGATCGCCTCATGAGACTTGCTAGTAAACCACCTCAGTGTTTAATGCTGAAATATCCATAGATAATGTCCTCTGAATTGCCTTTTGTACTCATACAGAAGAGAAAAAGATGGAAAAAAAATATTGAAAACCCTTATATTTTTAGAGTGATGTTAACCGTTTTCTCTTTCATTGTTACAGTTAATAGCTTATGAATACTAATAAATCTGCACATTTTCCAACATTAGTGATAATGCCTGGTCAATTTCTGAACAATATAACTTACAGTTTAAATCCTCAAGTAATGAATTCATAGCCATACAATCAGAAAAGTATGGGAAGCAAATAACTACAACTGTTTATTAAGAAATTAGTTGAATTACAACAGCGTCATCAAAGGTTTCAATTAACATGTTGCAGTTACCACATTAATCTTAACCATGACCTCATACAACCCAAAGTTGCACATCTCATTTCTGAAAAAGAAATGACATGGCAATCACTTGTAAATTCTCATAATCAATATATTTAGAAGACAGAGCAAGGATCTATTCAATGAAATCCATCTGGATTATCCTGTGAATAATTCATTGCTCTCATCTTGCTCTTACGCCTAGACTTGTCTCTCAAATTTGCAGTTTTGGTCCTCTCACCCTTTGGAATGGCACATCTTCATATGAGTACCTCTTCTAGATTTCTCTGCTGAACATGACAGGATTGCTTAACCTTTGGAAAAAACCCGATAACTCTTTGTGTAATTCTGTAACTTGTTGACCACTAATGTCTATCTCTCTGAAGCCCTAGGGATCACACACTCTTCCCTAGGGAAGCCACACTCTGCTGTCTATTGTAGTATGATACTGACATGTTTAAATGGCCACCGTAAATAAGATTTTCCCTGTTGGAAAGAGTATTGGTAATGAAAGATGCTTGTTATTGCTGTTGTTGTTTTAAGATTTTATTTATTTATGTATTTATTTGTCAGAGAGTGGGTGAGAGAGAGAGAGAGAAAGAGAGAGGCAGGCTGAGGGAGAAGCAGACTTCCCACTGAGCAGGGACCCACCCCCCTCCATGCGGGACTCCATCCCAGGACCCTGGGATCATGGCCTGAGCTGAAGGCAGAGGCTTAACTGACTGAGCCACCCAGGCGTCCCTGAAAGATGCTTGTTTTTACATATATTCATCAAATACTTTTTCCCCACCATGGCTAAAATAGGTTGGATTGCTTCATAGCATTGTCCATTGTGAACAGAATTAAGCCATGCTTTACCCAAATACACACATTATTGACATATGCTAATCTCTAGACCAGAACAGAACTTTTTGGAAAGATGAAAATGTTCTTTCACTCTGTCCAGTGGGGTATTAGGGTCACAAAAGGCTATTTAGTGTTCAAAAAGTGACTAGTATGACTGAGCAACTGAATTCTTCATTTTATTTAATATTCATTAATTTAAATTTCAATTTAAACATCCACATGTGACTAGCGGCTATACTATTGAATGGTTCAGGTCTAGACTGTGGTTTCTTTTAGGGCTTTTATGTCTTTTTTTTTATTATTTCTAAGATCATGCCTGGCACATATAATAAACAGATTCTATGAGTAACCTTTATTGAATTAGTGAGTGAATTGTGTACTTTGAGATTAGCTTCCAACTTCCAGAAAAACTGAAATAATAAGCACACAGAAACTGGGACAAAGCATTGAGCCCAGAACAGTGTTCAATAAGTAATAGCTACATGTATATTTTAGAGTAGCTTCTTGTAAAGTTGCTTCTGAATATGTTCTTTCACTCTGCAATGCAAACAGGGAAGTCTGAACAATGGATGAACTCTGCAAACCACACAATAGCCCTTTAGCTTTGAATGTGAAAGAATGTGAGTTCAGGGGCTGCTGATCCAAGGAAACAAAGGCAAATTGCTTGCTTAGGCTGGGCAACCTTTCAGGTCTTACCCAAGAAAACTGTTCAAAGTAGAAGAAACGGGCAGAGGCAGGTGTTATATTTTTCATAGAAGTGACAAGAGATACTATCTCATTTGGGAGACTACCGGTCCTCTCAAGAAAATTGTACAGTAGTTCAGCCCCTACTCAAGAGCATTTATCTTCACATTGACACCAGCATCAATTCTTGCTTTGTCTTCTGTCTTCTGTCTTTCATATGATAAAAAGAATTGTAGGAAAAAAGATTTATTATCTGAAGCTTTCATTTCTTTCTTTCTTTAAGTAGTAAAAAACGTTAGATTCTAAGATTTCATGGGATTGACTTTTCCACAGAAAATCTTAAATAGAAGAGATGAAAGAGCTTTGGGGAAGTTAACAATGCTACATCAATGCAATATATGAATAGTTTAAATCATCTAAAATTTCGGTTATTCTTTTTATAAATCATTAATATCATTGACCTTGTTATAGCTCCCATAGACTTGATCTAGAATCATTAACATTTAGCAAAGGGCATAATTGCTCATAAAAATTTCCCCAAAGTTTAAGGAAACTGTTTCTTAAACCAGTTAGTAGACAGGAACCCATTGATTGATGCTTAATCCAGGCAAAATTGAACATATCCTGGGTTAAAACATGATTGTAACAAGAACTAGCTCTTTGCACAGGTTCCTGACATTTGTAATTTTCTACTGTATTTGAATTAATTTGACACAGAAGCACAAACTCAGTCCCTGAGGTAGAATTAGCCACATTTATGGCTCTGGCAGGATCTGTGGGAGCTGAAACTAATCACTAAAAGTCTCCTGATGTCTTGGCTTCTACGTGATTATACTGTGGGATGATGATGAGCAAAAGTCCCTGTATTAGTTCTCAAGGGCTGCCATAATGGAACCACAGACTGGGTGGCTTACACAACAGAAATGCATTTCTCATAGCTCTGGTGACTTGAAATCCAAGAGCAAGGTGTCAGCAAGTTTGGTTTCCTCTGAGGCCTCTCTCCTGGGATTGCAGATGGACATCGCCTCGCTTCTCCCTCACATAGTCTTTGCTTTGTGCATAGGCATCTCTCATATCCCTGTGTGTCCAAACTTTCTCTTAAAAGAATGCCAGTCAGATTGGATTAGGGCCTACACTAATGGCTTCATATTAACATGATCGCTTCTTTAAGTGTTTTCAAATGTGGTCATATTCTGAGGTAGTAGGAGCTAGAGCTTCAACATATGGATTGGGTGGGGGACACACTTCAGTCAATAACAGCCCATCTTAGTTTCTCCTATGAGTTTAATGAAACTAGATTATGATTAGTTTGGGTCAGGTCATCTAGAAACCACGAAGGCATGAAACATTGGCTTCTACATGTGTCAACATGACTTTCCTTATTTTATTATCTTCTGTAATGATGCCCAACTCGCATGCTCTTTTGAATGTAGCCTCTTAAATTAATTATTGAGAAGTCCAAGGAGTGAAAAAGAAAGGAAGAGAGAGATTTTAGCTATGATACTAGTCTACTTCCTCTTTACCAGAGAGCATCTGTACCATAACTAATATTTGTAGAGTATGGTTCATTTACCCCTCATAAGGACTCCGTCAGGTCATTTACAATATTATGCTGATTTCAGGGGTGAAGAAAGGAGGTGCAGGGCTACTAAGTGAGAAAACTGAGATTTAAGCCCAAGTAGCTTGAATCCATGGCACAAATAGCAGGTTTGGGTGAGGAATCCTATGTGATTTCTTAGTGCTGTTGCTTTCTGGCTATTTGCCCTTGTTAAATACCTTTAACTTCTGAGTGCTTCCCTGAAACAGTGCCTATTTTACACAGTTGTTGTTAAAGTAAGTGAGTTTATATTTAGGAAAACTCTTTGAAAATTGCAAAACACTATATATATATTCTTATTTTTTTCATTCTTCCCAAATAATCAATACAACTGAGCTGGCAAGTAGTCATATTCTTATTGGGGAGATCTCTAAATTTACTTAGTGCCATCCCTGAGAGACTAGTCGTGACAGAGCTGACTGACATGTCCCATGCATGTGGGAATGAACAAAACTGAGGGACAGAAAATAACTCACACTCCAATTCATTCATTCTTCTGTTCATTCATTCAGTATTTAAATACCTAGTCTATGTCCTTAAAAAAGCTAATACCACAGCAGGAGTTTCAAATAGATAAAGGCCTATAATTAATTCAATGTGATTATTACTACGACAGAGCTCTCTACAATATACACAGAAAAGTAATTCATTTGCTTTGATGTTAAAGGGATGAATAGTAAGGATATTTCCTAGAACAGATGACATTTGTAGGATGAGAAGAATATCCTCAAAAGGGGAAGAGTAAGATACTTATACTGGCATTATAAGGTAAAGCCTGTTTCTGAGCTAGCAAGCTCCTCACACAAAGTCAACAGAAGAATGGCTAGATAGGACCTGGTCAGGTGGGGGATCCAGAGAATGGCTGACATTAAAGCTATCGTAGTTTACTAGGTCTACGACATGAATGCCATAATACTGAGAAGCAATATTACACTATTAAGAATAACAAACAACAGGTGCTCTGCTCACAGTTCTCTGTTCTTAAAAACAATCTAATGTCAGTATTTGGAAAACCCTCAAAATACAAGATAATAGACTCCACAGGGTGAATTAAGATACTTTTGTAACAATTTAAGTAAGCAACTAAGAGGTCCTGGAATTATAGCAATGGAAGTTTAAAATAGGGAAGAGTGAATGGATTTAGAGGCACTCTGGAGTAAAATTAATGGAACTTGGTTAAAGACGAGGAAAAGAAAAGGAAAACTATTAAGTTAAGCCATATGCAATTGCTAATTTATATGTGAGAAAGTTGGACATCAGCAGTAAGTCTCAATCCATTATTATAATAACTAGATTTCTCGCTATTGGGTTAAGTGAGTCTACGACCCATTGACTGTGAGAATATACAGAGAAGGGGAATAAGGTTGGAGGAGTGATGAAAGAGAAATGGATATTGATTCCACTGGAACTGAGGTGCTTGGGAACATTCACATAGGCAGAAGGGCACTGAGGAGGCGGGTTCAGGTGAGCTCCAGGATGTCTTGGAGGTTGACAGCACAGAAGTTAATGAGATCACCCAGGTTGAGCGTGAAGGAAAAAAAGAAGAAAATACCCAAGGATGAAACCACACATTCATACTTTGGTGATAAATTTGGACACGATTGATGAAGTAGGAAGAGAATTCATTAAGAATGAATTATAACCCCAATGATAAGAGAGAGACTCAGAACAGCCAATAAGGTTAAGAGTTGAAAAGAGACACCCAGACCTCCCCCATTGACCCTCGTAGAGCCAAGATGTCCCCGCTGACAGTTTCCAAAGCAGACATAATTCCCATGCAGTAGTAAAAGTGTAGAGCAGATCACTGTGCAAGGACGAGTGGATCAAAGATCTACAAATGGACATCATTAGTAGAACAATTCCTTCAGGTGTCTGGAGGATGAGAGAGGATAAAGAGAGGGCAGGATGCACAAAGAGAGGCAGCACTGAAAGAAAGATTTGTTTGACGTTTGTTTTGCATGTTTGTTTTCAGACAGTGAGAACAATGTGTTTACAAGGCTGATAGGGAAGATCTAGTGAAGAGGGGATGACTGAAGATAAGGGGGAAAAGGGAATGGTGAAATCCCAATGGAGGAAGGAGTCGCAACAGAAATCATCATCACCTCAAGTGGGGTTAAAAGAATCAAGAACTGGGCACCTGGGTGGCTCAGTGGGTTAAAGCCTCTGCCTTCAGCTCAGGTCATGATCTCAGGGTCCTGGGATCGAGGCCCACATCGGGCTCTCTGCTCCGCAGGGAGCCTTCTTCCTCCTCTCTCTCTCTGCCTGCCTCTCTGCCTACTTGTAATCTCTCTCTCTCTCTCTCTGTCAAATAAATAAATAAAAATCTTAAAAAAAAAAAAAGAATCAAGAACTTTATCACTATGACCCCAAACATACAAATAACAAAGAACATTTTTGGTAAGGCCAAAACGTTTTTGTATGGTGGCTATAACTTAACACACACCCGTGATGTAGTCCAGAGATGATCTTTACCAAGTTTCTACATATTCTTTAAAAAAAAAGTGCTGCATTTTTTAATTCAGTTAATTCTCTCTTATAACTTTCATACCCCTGGAAATGTTCTGCTTTTTTTATCCTCCCTATCTTCAGTCTACTGAAGTGTGACTGAGATGAATAAAAATCTGTTAAAGAAAAATCAGTAGAAGAGTTTACATTTTTCAATCCACATTTCAGTATGAATTTTTCACAGCAAAAGTATATGCTCCCAAAGGCTGATAACATATTTTATCTTTAGAATTATTAGATCAAACATTTAGAGAATGAAAGCTGATAGTTCCTAAATGTTGTACAATATTATCTAAAATGAACATAAATTGCATGAACCTTCAAGTTTTCATCCATTATAAGATGACCTTCGGAAATTACTTCTACAGCAATAAAACTAAACATTCGGGTATGATGCATGTGCAGTGCATTAAGTTAGGAGTGTTTACATGGCAAGCACTGCAGAAGATAAATTGGAAGATTTGCCAGAGTACCACACCATATCTACTTTTCTCCCATTTCACCTGAGTGAAAAGCAATAAAATATCTGTTAGAGAATCTAAGTGCTAGTGTTTATAATTTTTGTGTGTGCCCTGAGGTAAAAGAAGAAGGTAATGAGAGCAGTAGCTAGAATTCTTGGGTCAAAAGTGAGCCTGGTAGTAAATGGCCCCAAATCCTGCTCTGGCCTCTTTAAGACTTTCGGTTTCCATGCCCCCTGATTGGTCTTGGTGTGATTCCAGTCACCAGAAACTGGAAGGAGGAGGCAGCAGCTTTAGGAGACCTTTACACTCTAAGAAATTCCATGATGCAACTCTTTGGGAGTTTTATTTAAAATAAATGAAGATAATTTGTTATCTTACATAGATACCTTTCATATTCTTTTTTTTAAAGATTTTATTTATTTTTAAAGAGGGAGAGTGTGAGTAGGGAAGGAGCAAAAGGGGAGTGAGAGGGAAGGGGAAAGAATCTCAAGCACACTCTCAGGTGAGCACTGAGCCTCACGCAAGGCTCGATCTCTCGACCATGAGACCACAACCTGAGCCGAAACCAAGAGGCAGATGCTCAACTGACTGAGCCACCCAGACACCCGATATCTTTCATGTCTTTGTATGTACCTCAAACTTTGCTTTACCTCATCCCATTTGCTCCTTCACAGAGGAAGAGGTGTTCATCCTGCTTACCAAGGTAAACTTCTCCCCCTAGGACACTGAATACGTTTTCTACTGTTTCTTCCAGGTCCTTACTACATTCACTATCTGATATCTTTCCTGTAACTTTTGTTTCTTTCCCTTCTGAATACAAATCCTCAGCCTGTCCAAATCTCAGGGCTACTTTCTGATTCAATCAAACCAAAACATAACAAAAATGATTCAATAACATCTTCCCTAGACTTTGTCATTCCCACAAGTGATGTCTATTCTCTTATCTTTTACCATGAAACAAATCATTGTGTTCTAAACGATAATTTATTATCACTCATGGTTCTGCTGGTTGATTGAGGTCTAGTGGGCAGTTTTCCCTCAGTGCCTCTCTTGTAGTTTTGGTCAGTGATAGTTGGGGCTGGAGTCATGGGAAGTCATCTTCACACTCATTTCTGGTCTGGCATCTCTATGAATATTCGTCTCATGGCTCACTGAAAAAAGTCTTGGAAAAATCCTAAACTATGGTTGCTGTCACATCCTCTCAATGCATTGTATCATCCACACACACGTAGCTAACACTTACTGAGAACTTGTAATTTGTTAGGCACTATGTCAAGTACTTCTTGAACATAATGTCAAGTAAAATCTATAAACTAAATACAATTACTATTTATAATCTCTATTAAATATGAGCAAACAGAGCCTTAGGTATTTTAAGTTTCTTGTCCATGGTCACATGATTAGCTATTTAGTAGACTGGCCATCCTATTATTTCCCACTTATTCTTTAATGCTTTACAGTGGGCTTTTGTTTTACCTGAAGATCCTTCCAAGATCACCATTGATTTGCTTTTATCTAGACCAAATAGTTTTTTATTAGCTCCTCCTTGATCAGCTGTGTGCTTTTGATTATGGTGACCAGTCTGTCTTGGAATGCTTATCTCTACATTCTTCAGTGATAGTATTTGATTTTGTGATGATCCTTTTTCTTAATCTCATTAAAGTTCACCATTCCAGTAGCTATTTCTCCACCCATTTGATTCCTAATATTTTACATTTAGCATTCACCTTTCTTCTAAACTCAAATTTCACAGTTTCAAACTCTTCACTAGTCATTTCTGTCCAAATGTTCTACCATTATTTAAACTCATTTCTAAATTATTCTTTTTATTCTTAAACTTGCTATTGACCTTTTCTCCATATGACTTATTTCTGATAAAGGTCTCTGTTACACTCTCAGTCACTAGCTCAAAATGGTGGAATGGAGACTTATTTTTTGTCTTGTATCTTCTTCTTTTGGGAAAACCATCTTCCCTATTTCTCAGTCCAAAGGATTCAAAAGGGGTTGATCCAAACTCTACTCCTGTGGTGGGCATCTGACTTAAACTGAGACATTGAGAGTCACACTCTGCTTTCTGAAACATATGTAAAGATGGTTCCTTTTGCTGAAGACTTTCTATCTTCTAGGATAATGTGATTCTGGAGGCCAGAAACCATCCTCACCACCACAAATTTAGAATCTGCCTAACAATGAAGCCAATAAGGGAAAGCAGATCTGAGAGATGGTAAAAGACAGAATTTCTTCATTCAAATATATGATCCAATAAATTCTTATTTTTGTTTAAACAAGTTCAAGTTGGTTTCCTGTCACTTAAAATCTATAGAGTCTTGACTGATGTCACTGCCATTATATTTGACTCTAGCTCTCTTATACAAATCCTGTTAATGGTACCCATATAAAATTCTCTTCTGTGTATTATCACAGCTACTATTCTAACTCAAACTTCACCATCTGCCATCTAAAGAATAGCTACCCACTTGCTGTAGAACCTTACTGTTCCAATCAATCTTATTCACTGCTGCCAGAATGATCTTTTTAAATTACAGTTTTGATTTTGTCAAACTTCTTAGCTTGTCGTTCAAGGCCATTCACAGTCTATCTGTAGAGACTTCTCTCCCAATACACCATATCACATAGTAGGATTGAGCTAGATACCTGAGTTTCAATCCCATATCTGCCACTTCTTAGCTATATAAATCAAGTTTCTTAACTTCTTTTTTTTAAAAGATTTTATTTATTTATTTGACACAGAGAGAGATCAGATCACAAGTAGGCAGAGAGGCAGGCAGAGAGAGAGAGGAGGAAGCAGGCTCCCCGCTGAGCAGAGAGCCCGAAGCGGGCCTCAATCCCAGGACGCTGAGATTATGACCTGAGCTAAAGGCAGAGGCTTTAACCCACTGAGCCACCCAGGCGCCCTTCTTCACTTCTTTATGCATCAGTTTCTCCACCTATAAAATGGAGATAATAGTACCTTATAGTGTTATGAAGATTTATAAACAATAAAGCATGTGGGGCATAATCATTATCAATAAAAGAAAGTAAAATGTACAGGGGAAGGAGTTTTATTTTCTTTCTTTTCTTTTTCTTTCTTTCTATTTATTTATTTATTTTGGAAACCCTTGTACCTAACATATTCTGATTCATGGGAGGCCCCAGTTAAAAGTTTACTGAATGAATGAATGCAGTCTCCATTCTCACCAAGCAAAGCTTTTTGTTCCTCATGAAGCTCTACATCCATGTTTATACTTCTGTGTCTTTGTGCCTATTGTTGATCTAGAAAATTCTTCCTCTCCAGTATGTGTGTGTGTGTGTGTATGAAATACTGTCCATACTTTAAAACCTTATTCAAATGCTGCCTTCTTGAGTAATTGTACCAAATCTCTCTTGCCAGATAAAAATGCAATCGCCTTTAAAAAATTCATTCTGATTTATCTAGACTTCTCTAATGGCACATATTTTTTCTCTGCCTTACATTAGAGTTATTTATATATGTGCATTACCTTCTTTCTAAGAAATAATGTTTGTAGAAAGTGGAAGAAAGATTATCTTTGTAGTATCCCATAACACCTAGTACAGGGTCTTGCATGTTGTAGACATTCAATATTTATTTTTGTATTACTATATATGACTATAATGAATATGTATACAATTGACTTATTGGAAGTAGGAACAAACAGGAATAGGTCAATATTAAAGCTCTAATTGGACTATGAGAAAGACATGTTGCAATATTACTGAACCAAGTAGGCTAAAGACTTCAGATTTAACTAAATCAGATCAGACCCCACACAGACCAACAGCTGAAAAATTGGCTTTATCTGTTTGCTTATAATGAAGAAAAGTTATAGCAGACTTGCAACTATGAGTATAAGAAAATCAAATCAAGCATCATTTTGCAGAAATGACTAATCACATCATCAACATATACCTGATATATTAGAGGCAATAATTTGGACAGTAAATGAGGAAATGGGCAAAATTAAATAATTACTGGGACCTGCCTGATCATCTGGAAAGAGACTCAGTAAGAATCCTCTTGCAAAGCCCACTTAAGGCTCCCATCTCAGGTTCTCGGTCATGGACTTGTATCAGTCATACAACTCTGAGTCTGTAAACCCTAAATCTCTAGTTAGATGCAAAAAATTAGGAGACAGATTTAAAGATGAAATAAAATAAGTTGAACTCATAGAAATGAAGAGTAGAATGGTGCTTGCTTGCCAGGGATTGAGGAGTGAGGGAAATAAGGGGAAATTGATAAAAGGTTATAAACTTTCAGTGATGACATGAATAAGATCTGAGGGTCTAATGTATAAATTGGTGACTATAGTTGATAATACCGTATTGTATAACTGAAACCTGCTAAAAAGGGGGAAAAGGCATGTGAGGTGATGGATGTGTTAATTAACTTAATGATGGGAATGCTTCCACAATGTATTTGTGTCTCAAATCATCACATTGTACACCTTAAATGTCTTACAATTTACTTGTTAATTAGACCTCAATAAAGCTGAAAAAAAAAGTTAAAATAGAAATCAGAACAGTTTAGAGACAAATTTAAATCCACAGATTTAACATTTTGCACCTAATTTTGAGAAAAGAGTAAAGAACAGAGTGTAATGATTCTATTTTTATTTGCTTAATTTTAGGATGATAAAGCATTAAGAGACTCTAATTGTTAAGGCATTTCATTTTTTAAGCTTGTAATTACAGTTTAAATGTTTGGTTAAATCTCATTAGTTATATGCACAATTTACTAGTTATAGTAGTAGCATATTAATAAATAGAAAATGCTAAAATAAATTGGAAATTAGGCAAAGTATAAACAGTACTATATATTCCTGTCTTTGTACTAAGGACCCTTGAACATTAATGAATCTATCACAAACTCAAGTGTAAATTGTCGCTAATGAATCACAGCTCAAATATCTAGTGTTAATCTGCATTAACCCTATAGTGAAATATGAAGAACATAAAACTATTCAGAGTAGTCCCTCTATTTGAAAAATTTGTTGGAAATTAGAAAGTGACCTAAAATTCTTAAGAGGTGAATTTAAGTTGTATAATCACTGTAAAGAAAGTCCTTAAATAAAACTAATATTGATAAAATTCACAGAAAGCCTCTAAGATGTACTTTGCTATGACTGTATTATTTTGCAAGGGCTACTAACCTAATGACCTCATTTTAACTTAATTACCTCTTTAAAGATCCTATCTCCAAATACAGTCATATTCTGAGATACTGTGGGTTAGGACTTCAACACATGAATTTTGCAGGGGAACCAATTCAGCAGATGAAAAGGATTTAAAGATTTTTATTTTATTGGTGAGAAATCACTTTTTTAAAATAATGCTCCTAAAATGTAAACCCAGTTGGAAAGACAATTTCATATATTATTGTAAAAAAAAAAAAAGATGGAGCAGAATTGAGCCCAGAAATAAACCTACACTTACACATTAAATTAATCTTTGACAAAGGAGGAAGGAAAATACAATCAGGAAGACAGCCTTTCCTATAAATGCTGCTTGGAAAACTGGACAGCTACATACTGAAGAAAGAAACTGGACCACTTTTGGGCACCTGGGGGCTCAGTGGGTTAAAGCCTCTGCCTTGGGCTCAGGTCATGATCTCAGGGTCCTGGGATTAAGGCCCACATGGGCTCCCTGCTCAGCGGGGAGCCTGCTTCCTCCTCTCTCTGCCTGCCTTTCTGCATGCTTGTAATCTCTCTCTGTCAAATAAATAAATAAATAAAATCTTTTAAAAAAAGAAAAAGAAAAAGAAACTGGACCACTTTCTTATACCATACACAGAAATGAACTCAAAATAAATTAAACACCTATATGTAAGACCTGAAACCATAAAAATCCTAAAACATAGGGAGTAATCTCTTGAACATCAGCTTTAGCAATATTTTTTTAACTATATCTCCCCAGGCAAGGGAAACAAACGGAAAAAAAAAATTTTTTTAAATGGGACTACATCAAACTAAAAAGCTTTTGTACAGTGAAGGAGACCAACAAAATCAAAAGGCAACCTACTGAATGAGAGAAAATATTTGCAAATGATATATCCACCAAGGAGTTAATATCCAAAATATAGAAAGATCTTGGGGCACCTGGGTGGCTCAGTCAGTTAAGTGTCTCCCTTCAGCTCAGGTCATAGTCCCAGGGTCCTGGGATCAGGTCCTCACTGGGCTCCTAGCTCAGTGGGGAGTCTACTTCTCCCTTTCTCTCTGACCCACCCCTCTGTTCGTGCTCTCTCTCTTTCCCTCAAATAAGTAAATTAAAAAAAAACCCTCAAAATATATAAAGATCTCATACAACTCAACACCAAAAATAATCTGATTAAAAATGAATACACATTTTTCCAAAGAAGATATACAGATGGTCAACAGACACATGAAAAGATGCTCAACATTGCTAATCATCAGAGAAATGCAAATCAAAACCATAATAAGATATCCTTTCACACCAGTCAGAATGGATAGTATCAAAACCAAAACAAAAACAAAACAAAAGTGTTGGTGAGAATGTGGAGGAAAGGGAACCCTTGTGGAATATTGGTGGGAAAGTAAATTGGTGTAGCCACTCTAGAAAACAATGTGGAGGGTTCTCAAAAAACTAAAAATAGAGGTAACATATAATCCAGAAATACCACTTCCAGGTATTTACCAGAAGAAAATAAAAACACTAATTCAAAAAAATATATGCACTCCTATGTTTATTGCAGCATTATTTACAATAGCCAAGACATAGAAGTAACCCAAGTGTCCATCCACAGATGGATGGATGAAGATGTGGTATAAACACACAATGAAAAATTCACCACAAAAAAAGATGAACTCTTTCCATTTGCGACAACATGGATGGATCTAGAAGGTGTTGCTTTAAGTGAAAAAGTCAGACAAAGACAAATACCATTTGATTTCACTTATGTGTGAAATTAAAAAAAAAAGCAAGTAATAACAAAAACAAAATAGACTCATATATATAGAGGTTGCCAGAGGGGAAGGTGGTAGAGGAACGGTCAAAATAGGTGAAAGTCATTAAGAGTACAAATTTCTCATTTTAAAAATAAATAAGTCATGGGAATGATACATACCGCATGGGAAATACAGTCAATAACATTGTAATAACTTTGTATGGTGACAGATGCTAAGAAACCTTGGTGAACGTTTCATAATGTATATAATTATCAAATCATTATGTTGTACACCTGACACTAATACTATATATCAATTATACTTCAATAAATAATAAATAAAACACAATTTAAAAAAAAGAAAGCCCAACTCTTAAGTATATCTATTCACAACAATCATGTAAAGATTGTAAAGTAAAATCATACATAAACGAGACTAACTCAAGATAAACCCTGAACTTTATATCCCACACTATACTACAAATGCACCCCGATTGTTCCATAAAACACCAAGTAAAACAGTATTCTTAGTAAAATAATAAGCTAGATCAGTCATGTGCAAAGCTGTAAAATATAAAAATGTACTTTCAATAATCTTTTACTTCCCATTTATAAAGCCTTCTTGGACAAGAGATTAAGACCATCATACTTGATCATTTACTTCCCTACCAAAATTTTCTCAGTTTACACTTACATACATCACTCTTAGGGGTACAGACTGACACCATATCTCTGGAACGATTTGACCATATTTATCAAAATCATGTTTTGATTTGATTGACTGATTTTCTTTTTATCGTGAGAAAGTTCATATAACATAAAATACACATATGAACTATTTTAAAATGTTTGCTTCTGCATCATTTAATACACTTACAATGTTATATAACCATCACCATACCTAGTTCCAGAACACTTTCATCACTTCTATGATTTTTTTTAAATGTAGAAACTTTCATACCATACCATATACCCAGAGAGAGAAAAAGTGAAATAGCAGGGTTTCTTTGAGTTCCTAAATGTGAAGTTCATAACAGAAAGACTAAAAATGTTTTGGCGTGAACAGATAAAATGGATAAAGAATAGCATTGTGTTGCTATTTCACTGTATTTCATTACAGAAATTAAGTTCAGTCAGAGATTAAATTCAGTCAGTGACAGAGAATCATTTAAAAATTAGAACACAAGGTTTTGTAAGGGAATTAATGAAAGCCCCAGTCAAGAGAACATGGTTAAATTTCATATATAATAGTTTCATTATTGGTATTTAGATTGAACAGTGAAAAGTGAAGGGAAATTAAAATTTCCGAGGACCTACTATGTTTAATTATTCGTGACAGGTTTCCCCCACACATTGTCTAGCCAAATCTGCATAATAAACATGTCGTTTAAAATTATAAAAAACTTTTTTTTATAGATGAAGAAACAGATGTTCATGACACTAAATAAATTTTCAAAGGTGATAGCCAATAATGATGGAGCTGGTAGTCAGACCTAATTCTCTTGTGAGTCCAAAGCTCTTTTGACTCTAACAGACATGAAACGTAAGAGCAATTTGTGACTCAGTTTATTTTCAGATAAAAAAACCATACGTATATACTATAACCTATTCCAAAGCCATTAGAAGGAGTTGGTATAGACTGGATTTATGCAACTTCCCCAAAAAGAAAATATTGGAAAAGTAAAACACAGGAAGTCACATTAAACATTCCTCTTCCATTTTATAAAGGGTTCTATTGGGGTGATGCTCATCTTTCTTTTCTGTGATGTTCATGGCATAGGGGAAAACCTCTTAAAAACTTGTATTTATGTATCAGTATCTTTATTCCTCAGAGAGGGGAAATGTTTCTTATAATCATATCCCAATCTTTTTTCTTTTATATTATGACAGTGTTAATTTAGTATCTTTACTTAAAATGACAGTAAAAATTATTTTTAAGATTCTTAATATGTATTCACATATAAATGAGGGAAGTTTCACAGTTATCATCACATAAATTCAAGTAGATTTTTTAGGACGATTTTAACTCACTTCTATACAGTGCAAAAAGATAGTAGAAAAACTCATTAACACTTAACCCCGACAAACTTATGAGTAGTTAACTGAGAATGATTTAAAAAGGCATTTTCCAACTCTGGTATTTCTTAGAAAATAACCCCCAATATTTTAAGAAGATTAAAAAAACGCTTATATTTAAATTACCCTGAGATATATTTTTCTTTCCATATAATCAATCAAGATATACTACATTATTGAAGATTATATATTGGAAAATTACATTTTAAAGAGTGCTTCAAGTACCAACCTGTTACAGATAGCAAAATCACATCTATATGTGATAGGCGAGTACAGTTTAGGTAGAAATGTCATGGTTTTTGTCCAATAAAATAGATGTACTTTTAAAACTGAGATAAGACCTTATTTAATGAAAAGACAAATTTCTAGTTCGAAGTGTTACAGACTAAAGGAGAAGTTACCACAAAAAGTGAAGAAGGTAAGATACTATATTTCTTAGCTACTATGTTATTTAAAAGTTCTAAATCCCATTTCCAGTGGGATAATGAAACTCTGATGTTCAGATTCCTGGTTTCAGAACTCAAATTTTGCCACTAGTGACATGGTAAAGCAGACATTAAAAACTGACTTTGAAATTATGTATATTCATTTATCTCAAGGAAGAAATGCCATTTTAAAAATGTTTGAATGTGATACCTGCAGTATAAATTCTCTGCTATTCTAATTAATAGCAAGTAGAGGAAATTCACTGTTATCAATTCACTATAAGATCTACAGAATATTCAAATACATGAAAGAGAATTGAATTTAAAGCGTCCTAAGTTTCTTAGATCACAGCTTTAACTTAAAAAAAAATAATTCCAATCCTGAAGATGTAGATAAACCTCAATATTATAGTTAAGAAAGAATCAAGCAAGCTTGCATTTATTTATACTTGAAAGCCAATCCATCAGTTTTGTTACATTTTATAGAATTCATAAATAGCTGTTTTCACATATATCATAATGTTCCAAGGAACACATTTTCTCAAACCACAACTCTCATGAAATTTATATGTGAAGAAAAAGTGGGTTAGTTTTCTTTCTTTTTCTTTTTTTTAAATGACATCTAATTTTAGCCACAGAGTAACTTGATATGACTGATAAAATATTTATATAAAAAGCAAATGAAAGGGGTGCCTGGGTGGCTCAGGTGGTTAAGCGTCTGCCTTCAGCTCAGGTCATGATCCTGGGGTCCTGGGATCGAGATTGCATCGGGCTCCCTGCTTGGTGGGAAGCCTACTTCGCCCTCTCCTTCTGCTGTTCCCCCTGCTTGCCTCTCTCCCTCTGTCAAATAAATAAAATCTTAAAAAAAAAAAAGCAAACGAAAGTTTTAACTTCTTGGTATCTATAACGTAAATGTTCTTCTGATGATCTAAAATAATGTTATGTTCTATACTAGTAGAGAAAATATTGCCTATCATTAGTGAGTAGAAAGTGAAATAAGAGTATACGAACATGATTTGGACTAAGATAAAAGTAAGGAAACAGGGACAGTCCTACTAGAGGTTATGGTTATGAGCTAGTATTTTAAATCAGGAAGTGTTCTTAACCATCCAGAACTCATTTTAAAGTTTCTCATTTTAAAGGTGAAGAGACGGAATGTCTGAAAAATCACGCTTAAATTTAAGTAACCAGTTAATAGCAATAATCAGAAATTGATTTCAAATTATTGACTATGCCATCTATTTTCTCCTTTCTAGAATGGAGAATTCCAGAAACTGGAGGTTCTTTTTAGGACTCTGATATAGAATCAGGAAAACAAAGTCATAGTTAGACTGTTTTTTAGTACCCTCTACTTTATCATGATTTTCAGCCTGTGTTGGCCACTATAATTTTACCAGACTTGAAATAGGAAGGAGTGTATAGATTTTCATGTTCTCGATGCTCCCAAATCCTTAGCATCTAGCAAATGATTTGTATATGATATGTCAAGAATTTCAAAAGAATTAATAATTATGTTTGCAAGAGAATGTATCTGTATAACTAATGTGAATTGTGCGGACTAAGATAGATTCCCAAATTATGACAAACTTTCTTATTTAAGCACCAATCTCAAATGCTAAGAAAGATCAATCGTTTGTAAAGTACATCCCTCCTATTGCTTTTCTAAATACCATATGCACACAAATATCATATACACATATTTATTGAATGCTTTCTGTGTGAGAGGCACCATACCTAGTGGTTTTCAAGTATTTGCAGTATTTTGTTGGTAACAAAATAATTTATCTTCGACTTATAGAGGAGTAAACTCAAGCTTAAATGTGGCTTATACTCAGGCTGTCTAATTCTAGGGTCTATGGTTGTAATACTTATCTATATTACATATGAATTTGAAAATATAAGATTATACTTTCTAATTAAAATAGTATTTTGAGCATCATCCTTATAATATAATAGCTATTTCCACAAAATCCACTTAAAGGAAAAAAAGAAAACGCTATTAGGCTTGGGAATTTAGATTAAGCATTTAAATAAACTACCCATTATCAGCCGTTTTCTCTAACCATATAATTTAATGGGCATTGTCTATCCTGAAAGTATTTCACAAGCATCTATACTTTGCAAATAATCAAACAAACAAAACCTCCAAAAATTATACAAAAAGGAATTTTATACGAATGACTACAAATCAATAGGATTGAAGAAAAGATTATAGAAGATTTTAACCCTTAGTAAAGCATTACGTTATTACAAATTTTGTAGTAAGTAAGTTCTCCAAATATGTAAAATTCCTAAGAATAAAAAAAAATATTAGTAAGGGTTTTATTCATCAGTTTACCAGATATTTATTGTGTGCCTACTTTGTGTGAGGAGGTATTAACATATTAGTTAAGGATAGGACTCTAAAAACAACCTATCTGGTTTGTCCCCCATTTATGTGGGTTGTGTGATCTTGAGCTTGCTACTCAAATTTTGAGCTTTAAATTTCTCATCAATAAAGCAAAGTTATAATAATATTTGCCTGACAGACTTGAAGGGAGGATTAATTTATGTAATTCATATAAAGTACTCAGCCGTGTATTTGACACAAATAAGTGTTCAATAAATAGTGTTAGCTATCCACCTAAGGGCATTGCGGAGTAAGAAATCCAAAAATGAAATAGGCATGTGTCCGATATGAAAGGAGATTAAGTTAATTATAAAATTAAGATAATAATTTCATGTACAAGAAATATAGAAAGATATAAGGAGAGAAAAAATATCAAAAATATTAAAAAACTACAAATGTTTGCCATAACTTTTTGATATAAAATGATATAAATTAAAAGATATAATAAATCACAACTATTAGCAACTTATAATAGAGATCTTAAGGTTGCCAGAAGCATAATCATATATAAATACAAAAGACCTTTAATCTGTATACTCAGATAAATCCTGCTCTCTGGTGTGATCTAGTTTGCTGTCATCTATTTATTTTGGCATTTAATCAGATTGCATCTTGTTTTATTTTTAAAAATCTATCTACTATTTATTTGCATTATCTCATATTAATGACTATGACATAAGCTTCCTAAGGGTGGAAATTTGTGTCAAACATGTTTTGTCCCATTGCAATAGATGTCACTTGAATAAATGGAGGAATGGATTAGGTTAAATCATTTATGGAGAGAAGTTGATGAGTCATAAGTTAAACATATAATTGAGAGATGTAATATCTACTAGGATAATTATCAGTACACTGAATAACAAATTTGACTGACTGACTAAAAGTAACATAAAAACTATTTTCTGTAAAAATATGGTATGTCAAACACATTTTTGTTTCTTCTCCCTCCTGAGATACAACTTAAGTAAAAAGGAAATAATAAAAACTATTAAGGATGATCAAAGACACAAAGGAAACATTAACAGAAGGTATAAAGGGTAGAAAAATGAGTTGTCAATAATTTAGCAGGGGAAAGAAGATGTCAATAAAGTGTCAGTAGGGAGGACACATGCAAAGAGATTCAGTTCACCAGACACCCAAATGCACTCAGGAAGTTAAGTCTACTATAGCACAAGTTGAGACTGAGGCATGTATTGGAAAATGGAAATATGTTCAAAGTGTACATGGAAAGTCACTGCTCATGCTACTCCTTGTCTCCTCCAATACTGAAAATGTCAACATTTAGGCTCCCATCTTTCTGACAGGAGGCTGAATGTTTGCTTTCTGGAGGAATAGAGCACCACATAATGGCTTGGCACTCATAGAGAGCAGGCATGGTGTAGGAAAGGGTGAATCTCTTAAGTTTTAATGATAAAAATTTCCATACATATGAGGAAANACCTTGTCTCCTCCAATACTGAAAATGTCAACATTTAGGCTCCCATCTTTCTGACAGGAGGCTGAATGTTTGCTTTCTGGAGGAATAGAGCACCACATAATGGCTTGGCACTCATAGAGAGCAGGCATGGTGTAGGAAAGGGCGAATCTCTTAAGTTTTAATGATAAAAATTTCCATACATATGAGGAAAAGTTGAAACATGATAAAGACTGACATAAACAGAAGGAAAAGGAACTGCAGAAAACACCTGTATTGTATGGACAAGAAGACATTATCAAAAAAGCAAATCAATATCTTAAGAGAGATCAAAGAACAACAACTAAAAAGATAATTGGGTCTGATTTAACCCNGGTGTAGGAAAGGGCGAATCTCTTAAGTTTTAATGATAAAAATTTCCATACATATGAGGAAAAGTTGAAACATGATAAAGACTGACATAAACAGAAGGAAAAGGAACTGCAGAAAACACCTGTATTGTATGGACAAGAAGACATTATCAAAAAAGCAAATCAATATCTTAAGAGAGATCAAAGAACAACAACTAAAAAGATAATTGGGTCTGATTTAA
>LNAC01000284.1:2109832-2204142 GCA_002007465.1 Ailurus styani | reverse complement strand
CCGAAGGCAGTGGCTTTAACCCACTGAGCCACCCAGGCGCCCTGGGTCTGATTTAAAAGAAAGAGAGAGAGAGTGACGGCGGGGGAGAGAAGAGTACACTATGAAAAAAAATCATCAGAAAAAATCAACATAAAGAATTTCAAAAGAAGCTCTTAAAGATGAGGACAGGTTTTCTCCCAGAAATCAGGTTTTAAAAAGTGACATAGACATGGTAAATATGAACAAAATTATATTAGAGTTAGAGAAACAACCTAAGTTTCTCAGAGCCAAGCAGGAGGTGTTTCAGATAAAAAGGACATAGAGAAGAGACAAGCATCAAAATTTACAGAGCAATTCAGCAGAAATGAAGGACATGACCAAATTTGTAGAAGTAATCTTCATGAAGCAACACTTAAGAACACCAGAGACAAACATGCTACAATATCTCAAAAGAAAAAGTTTATTTTTAGTAGAAAAACAATCAGAATGACCTTGTATTCTAAACAGCAATACTGAAGCCCAAAAGATAATGAAGAAATGTCTTCAAAATTTTGACTGAATAGAATCTTCAAGGCAGGTTGTATATGAAGTCAAACTAATAATTACAGATAGGAGCAACATAAAAAATTCAGATATTCAGGAATTCAATAAATTTATCATATTATATCCTTTCTTTTGAAGTTACTCTTAGATGTATTCCAGCAAGATATAAAAATAAACTAAGATTTAAAAAGATATGGTATGGTTTCCACAGAGGATCTATAACAGAAAAGCAGCAATAGAAAATCTCAGGTTGAAACTATGCAGCAGGCTTAGTGAACAATTGTCCAGATTGACGTAGGATGACAGAAGACTTCAGGAGATAAAATATTGCAAATCTTGACAAAATAAAGACTTTGGAAAAATAAGCTATACATTTCCAGCAATAATATTTGTGGCACATCAAAAGCCTCCTGCCATGGAAAAGGCAGACCCACAGAGAATAATCTATTACACTTAATGGCCTGAAAAATTCTAAGGTGAGAAGAAACCACAGATATATGCAGGAAGGCCTGTGATGTCTGACAGCTACGGCCAGTAGATGATAGGTCCATGGTACTTAAGGAGGGATTCTAGTCATTAAAGATTGCCTTGTGGGTATGGCTGAATAAGCTTATCTCCACTTCCCTGCTCTCAATAGTATCAATTTGCAACATCTTTCCTGTGTGTTTTTTTCCATGGTGAAAAAAGTACAGTTGGAATACACTAAACCTATGTTGTACTCTGAGGCAATGCTGGTACCTCGAAATAAAAAAAGAAAAACTGACCTTCCACTCACCTCTGGCCTGTGAGTGATCACAGAGCTGTTGGAATTCAGTAAGTCTCACTGGGAATCACAGACATAGAAGGAATTTATAATTTCCTTGATCTTCTAAAGCTACAGACTTATTTTAAAAGCTTACAATGAATTAAATGACTAATGATGAAAAGGCAGAGCTACTCTACCATTCTAATTGCTATAAATCAGCTGATGTATACACAGACACATGCATAAGGATGTTGATTACCAAAAAGTAATAGAATTAAATTGATTTAGATACTCTAAAATATATACATATTACTGACGACAGAACACAAATTAATAACATGGGGAATATTTAATATAGTTAGTAAAAATTAAGTTATTAAACACTATGTATAGTATGTAAAAATTTATGAAAAGTAAAATATACATATATATACATATTTGGACAAAATGGGATAATTCCCAAAATAATGGAACTATAAATAATTTTTAATTTTTGTGTGTATCTATGCATTTTTAAGTTTGTCTACAAGAAGTATATAATATTTGGGGCACGTGGGTGGTGCAGTTGGTTAAATGTCCCACTCTTGGTTTCAGCTCAGGTGGTGATTTCAGGTTTGTGAAACTGAGCCCTGAGTCAGGCTCCAAGCTCAGTGTGGAGCCTGCTTGAGATTCTCACTCTGCTCCTCCCCCCTACTCTCTCTCTAAATTAAGTAAATAAATAAACCTTCTTTAAAAAAGAAGTATATAATACTTATAAGAAAACTTTTATAAGTAGTTTGTTATATAAGAGAGAGGAAGAAATTATACCAAAAAATCCATCTTGCTAATCTTACTTATTCCAAAAATTTATATCTCAGCTTCCTCGCTCCTAGGAAAATGAAGAAACCTCAATAAATAGATCATATAATTTTCACTCTGTGTATCTATTTATCTATTATTTTTCTGTCTACATCACAAATAATTTAAGATTTTTGACAATAACTTCTTACGGAGCTTCCAATAAAAGATGCAAAGCAACATAATAACAATCTTTGTACTAGTAGATTGAAAATCAATTGCATTTGTTATATTGGTGACTATTACATATATACTATTACATATATTGTTCAAGAGGCCAAAGTTAAGTGTTTTGTGCTCTCTTTTGGTTAGCTATGCAGGTTTCAGGGAAAAATGTTTAAATTGAAATTTTATAAAAAATAATAGATAAAATAAAATAAATGCTATGGAGGACAAAGTTAAATGGTTAAGCTGGCTTGGTTTCTGGTAAGCTGGTGTAACGTGTGAATTGAGCTTGATGATCCTGAGCAGTAAATGGTCAACATGTCTCATAGATGGATGTTTCACCTACTGTTTCCCTAAGGGTGGACTACACTCTGATAACATTAGATGATCTCTGTTTTGTTATAGTTCTGACTACTTCAGTCTTGTTTTTAAGGGAAACTGAATCCAAATAATACAGATGTGAGGCTGCTATAAAGAACAGCTCTTCTTTTCTTTTTTTATAAAATGAAAGTAGCATCATTGTGTTTCCTGATTATAAAATGAATATCTTTACTACTAAAATTGAGAAAATAGAAGAAAGTCTGAAATAGGAAGTAACCATCAATAACCATATGCCCCTACCATTATCATTTAAGTCCACACAACATTTAGTTATTAACATTTATAAATGTATACCCATATAAATATTCATATGAATAGAAATATATGTAACATGTTTATGTGTATAAATTATGTGTCAACATATACATATGATATTGCATTATAAAAACGACTGTTTTTACTTTAAGAATATATCATGAATTTATTTTCCATATAGACAAAAGTGTATCTACAACATATTTAATGGTTAGAAGAGCAAGAATATGTTTTCAATCAAAGAATGAATCATATGTTCAAGACACCAGTCATGTAGATGAAAAATTGCTGTTTAATTATGAAAATGAAAGAGACTACATGGCCTTCTTACCACACCATCATTCCTTTTAAAGGTGTTATTTAAAAGTAGTATAAAAACATTCAGTACAGCAATATACTTATATGTATACATGTACTCAGATATTTAAGTATTATGATCATATATAATTTAAACTGTGTGTGAACATGTGTGGATATTCATATGTGTGCTTTCACAATTCACATTCATGTTTAAATTTATATGGACATTCTTTGAATGCTTGGAATTATTATGGTAATACAGCCAGTACACAGGCTTCCCTCAGAATACTCCTTCCTTGCCAAAGGCTCTGGTGTGTTGGCACAACTATCAAACATTCACAATCACCATTTATTATGTGGATATCATTTTTCCCTTTGAATGGCATTTACCATCTTACCTGATCAGCATTTCATACTCCATATGTCTTAATGTCTTCTTTTCTTTCTAAGACACTTTAAGGACAATGATAAAAAGTGAGAATGCAGATGAAATGTATCCTGTTTCTCAAAGCTGCAAATTCAACTTCAAGGGCCTCATTTTAGCACATTTCAGAGCCGCCTGATTGACTATTCCATATACCAAAGAATGAGCGGCAATTGAGGCCAATCATGCTGAACTAAAAGGAGTTGTGGAAGCAAAAACTTTTGATGTAGAGTTCAACTGTAAGAAATAAACAGTATTATTCGACATTAAGAGGCAGCATTTTCTTATCTCAAAGCTCAAAAGAAAATTTTACCCTGGAAATTCTTCTGAAAAATTCATAGTATACTGCCTGCATTAAACTAGTCATGTTAAGTCTGGTACTTGCATTTTTGTATCACATAGCTTCACCAGAGGTCCAAATATGATATTGTATGGTGAACCCATTCTAGGTAATGGGTGACCTTGTGGAGGTTAGAAAATATCAAAGAATCATTTGTGAGTTTTTTTGTAGCATATTCATTTATAAATTAGTCTGATTATGTTGAGAGTATATGCATTTACAAATTATTTTGATTATATTGTTTAGTCAAAGTGATTCCTAACCATTTTCAATGTCATGGTTCACATTAAAAAAGTGGTGATATTCGGATCACTGTCATAAATATTGGTGGTTGCCTAGAGCTGGAGACCAGACTGCAGGTACTGACAGCTGTAGGCTCTCCCTGGCTCCTCAGGTAATCCATGTCTAGCATGGCAGATGGCATGGCCCAACGGATGGAAAATTTTGCTCTACAAGGATCTCTATACTGCAGTAAGCTTAGAGTGCCTTGCCCATAGCTCATCAGTATACTTGCAAAGTGGAAAAGAATTCTGTGATTCAATAAAGCAAATTTCATATAAATGAAACCATAAAATAACTACAAGTATACATTTGGAATAAGTTTTAAACATAGGACAGTGAAATGGTTTTACAGAGCTTAACCCTAAAGCAAGAATCTTATAAAGGAAAAAGAAAGTTCAACTCCATAAAAATGTAAAACTTATGTACTTCAAATGGAGACTAAAGTAACATACAGACAAGATAAAAGTTTTATAGGCTTTATATGTAAGTATATAAGACAAGTACACTAATAGCAAAATGAGAAAACAAAGTTTGCCAAGGATGAAATACAAATAAGATATGAGGAAAATGAAAACAACTTTAAATTAATTAATGTACAACAGTGAGATAGTGCATACTATCAATTGATCAAATAGAGTGCTACTCAATTTGATCAAAGATTTTGGGAAACATGCACTCTCATACTTTATTGGTAAAATTATAAATTATTATGTCTTTCAGGAAGACAACATATATCGAAAGTCTTAAATAGCTACATACACTTTACTAGCCATTCTACTTGTAAGAATTTTACCCTGGGTAGGGAGAAATGATATATAGAGTGATTTACATATGAGAATGTTTATCAAAGTGAAAGTTAGAAATAATTAAAATATACAAAAATCAGAAATTGGTTAAATACCACATGATATATGTATAGGTTGGGATATAGTTCATTCATTAAAAATCATATGAATTGTATTTGTAAGTAGTGAAAAAAATAAATATTTAGAATTAAGAAATTATATTTTGTAAGGTAATATATAACATAGAGAGATGTCAATATAATACAAAGACACATAGTTATCTTAGTAACTAATCTAAAACTTTATATACTAATATTTCAGTAGTAGTTTGGGTGGTAGAATTATTTTCTTCATTATGTTTATTTGAGTTCCTAATGCATATTTGTAACAGGTACTTCATATGTAAAATGGCTAAACTAACTGATAAAGCCTATTCTTTTTTCTTGAGTTATACATGGTGGCAGATTAGCAAATGATATTTTTTTTGTAGGCTCCTGGACATTATCTTGATATGTTTTTTTAATTGCCTCAGAACTTATGGTTTGACCATGACTTAATGGAGCAGACCCAAAATCAGATTTTGATTAGCCAGAGTCTGTAATTAACCATGATTATTTCTGACATGTTCTTATAAGCAAGAGGCAATTTTTGAATCTATAATATCTCAAAGTCATAACTGAAATTCATAATGATCCAGTTCGATATTTATTGAGTATGTATTACATATGAGGTATTGTGTTGTCTATTATGGGACTAAATGAAGAAAAAGACATAGTCTCTGGCCTCAAGATATTTATAGACTGGCAAAAGAAATACTATAAGCATCACAAGGCAGACTGTGATCAATGCCACATAAGAGTCTGCAATAAAATGAGTTTAGAGAAGGGAGAGATAATTTTCTGAAATGACCTTCAAGAACCATAAAACTAAATTATTTTCAGTAATTTATACTTATTAAGGCAAGAGATAATACTTAGTTATTCTAGGAACTCTGCAACAAAGTGGGTATGTATTAAAGGATTTTCTGTTTACTTTCCACTATTCAGAAAATTAAATTACTAGAACACTCCATACTCCAAAATTCCAGCTAATTAAGGCTTTATTTCTAAGGGCATAGGAAATATTTTCTCCATCATTAGGCTTAATTTTATTATTCTTAATTTCATCTCATTATCTGGAGCAAGATGAGTTAACGGTGTCCTTTATGATTACTTTTATTACATTTAAACTAAAGTGTTCTCCAATATTTTTATTTTGTCATATTCTTTTTAGATCAAAAATAAAACTCTCGGTGTCACATAATGGTATTGCCAATAATTTTCCCCAGTATTCCCGTCTAAACATATCACCCAAATCAGAGGAGAAAATGTTGTCCCCTCACATTTTCAGCACAGCCAAGTAATAAAATTGGAATAATGTAACTATGGGGTGACTCAAGCATCAACTTTCCTATTAAAAGTCTCATTTTATTATTATTATTATTATTATTATTATTATTATTATTGTTATTATTATTTGTCCTAGGGGTACAGGTCTGTGAATCATCAGTCTTACACAATTCACAGCACTCACCATAGCACAACCCCCCCCCAATGTCCATAACCCATCCACCTTATCCCTACCCTCCCACCCCCCAGTAACCCTCAGTTTGTTTTGTGAGATTAAGAGTCTCTTATGGTTTGTCTACTTCCCTAAAAGTCTCATTTTTATTTAAAGAGTAACACAGAGGGAGAATTAGATCTATGAGATACTTCTGTGAGTAGGTAAGCTTTCTCCTTGAAAATGGAAAAATAAATTTGTAATGTAAAAAATATAATATAGCTAGAACACTGATAGGAAAAACAAAACAAAAGATATTATTCTGACTAAGAGGGTACCAATGTTTCTCTTTGATTACTGTTAGTAATTATGGTATAAAAAGTTCACATTGTTTGGATATAAGTTTGTTTTAAATGTGAACCTCCAATGGGGCGCCTGGATGGCTCAGTTGGTCAAGTGTCTGCCTTTGATTCAGGTCATGTTCCCAGGATCCTGGGATGGAGCCTGCTTCTTCCTCTCCCTCTGTCCTCCCCGTCCCCCACTGCCACTCCCTCTTCTCTCTGTCAAGCGTTCTCCATCTCTCTCTCTCTAATAAATACATAAAATCTTAAAAAAAAAGTGAACCTCCTTCTATTGCAACCTATGAATGTGAAGAGCCAAAAATACACAATCAGTGCAACTACCTCTGTGTATGAGTGTGCTAATAGCAGGATATTTTCAACAAGTCTGAAATCTTAGAAGCAGAAGAGACTTTCAGAAATTATCAACTTCTTATCCAATGCAGAAATATCTCCTACCACTATTTTCTTGGATGATATTAAATACCCTGATAAATTCTGGATCAGGATTTGAAGTGTAATTGAACAGTTTCAGAGTGTTTAAAGAAATTAATGAAAAGAGTTCTGTTATGCACCCAGAAAATTTTCAAGTTCTACATGAATTTTCCTTTTTCAGGTATCCTTCTCATTTTGTAAGAGATAATATTTGTCCTATTTCCAGCTTTAAAAATCCTTCTACTGTGTGAAGGTGATATAAACAAAAAGGCTATGGAATGGCTTTGTACTAATCATCTTCCTAGATCATTACATGCTTATCATAGAGAGATTATTTGTCTATTAATGAACCATGAGGTAGAATTGTTTTTTCTGAGTCTTTTCAACTGTTTTTCTAGCAGATAAACAATGGTAATGTACATAATCACTAGTGTTTCAGACAAAAGTCTAAAAATAGGTGTCAAACACTAACAAGTAGCAGTTTCTTTAGGTAATCATAAATCCTGGTTGGAGAGGATCATACTTTATTGAGTATAATGGCAAGACAGAATTCCTACATTTAACAATAGGCTTCTATTTCAGAAATTTCAAAATAATGCCTACAACCTTCTGTTAATGTTTTGGTTATTATTTATGCTCTTATAAATTGATACCTTCAGGAAAAACTCTTCACATTCTAAACCAGGAGTCAGCAGACTACAGCCAGCAAGCCAATTAGCTTACCACCTATTTTTGTAAATAAAGTTTATTTTGAACACAGCCATACCCATGCCTTTATCATTGTCTATAGCTGCTTTCCTGGCAACATACAAGAGCAGTGACAGAGACCACCAGGTCCACAAAGACTAAAATATGTACTGTGTGACCCTTTAGAGAAAGTTTTCTGGCACCTACTCCATGGTCAGACCACTATTTTTAAAATCCATGTAGGAAACTTGCATAAACTCTTTTTGCTTTTTTCTCACTCAGGATATATAAATTAACATATACATAATAGCAATAAATGTTTGTTTGTATATATGATAAATAACTTTTTAAAAAGTGACTACCTAAGCTAAAATGAATATAGTTTATCGAATTGTGGTATACAACATTACCAGTGAAGGACTACTTTTATTAAATTTTTGATTACCAAGAATCTCTAAATGGCAATAGGGAATTACAAACTTATAATTTTGCTTCAAAGATACTTGAAATATCTGTTTTTATATATCTGAGAAAACAAATGGTTGAGGTACAGACTAAGTATTCTTTCATAGAACTAGGTCTTCTGAGTGCTTCTCTATATGAAGGGATATATTCAAAGGATAATAGCATGCCTTATATATTTCTCCATACAGATTATTAGTGGGAGAAAAAAAAATAGGTAAGGCTGAGAAGAAAGACCAGTTTCTTAAATGAGTCACCAATATCATGTGAGTTACAGTAGTCACTAAAAAGCATGGATCAGTACCTTCAAAGAAGTTACGTGACTGCATTCACAATGGAGAGTCAAAAATAATAAGGGAAAAACTTTTCTTCTTTTTAATCTTTTCAGTTTTCACTGAATAGAATCGACTTGGTGAATGTTAATCCTTTTCTTCCTTTTACAGGGAAGAAGACTAATTTGATATTGGAGGGAGACATTTTTATTATCCAAGCACAATGTTCTCTTATTCTATTCACAAAAAAAGAAAAAAAAATTTTGAATTAAAGGACATTTCGTCTCCTTTCTGGAATTTCCATTTTTATTAAATGAAATCAACCCATTTTTTCTATTTTGGAACAGAAACTGCAACTTATTTACCTGGTAGATGGTAAGCACTCAATAAATGTTCACTGATGTAAGCTTATTCTTTTAAAGAAACATTTTCAGAGACAAATTTAACTTTTTTTCCTATGAATATACTGGAATTTAATAATTTTGTGGTTCCAACATAACAAATGATAGACTATTGAACTGAATTGCAAATTCACTTGCTTGCCCAATACTTCTTCCTTTGCTAATAAAATAATTGACCCCAAGGAGGTGATTCTTCCTCCAGAAAGTGTTTAATCTTACCCATATAAGAAAGTAGAAATATGATGGGTTTTGAGCCTAGAAGTCAATGGTAATCATTAACTGTGAAACATTAGGCCTCAAGTTCTCTAAACTTCCTCATTAAATGGGTGTTAGAATGGGTGGACAATCCAGGATCTTCCAATTGTAATGGAGGTCATATAATAAACCATAATAAACCAGGAAGTAAATTAGTTTGGATGTAAAAACAACATCACACTAACAAGATGAAAATGGTCTTTGGAAAATAATATATTAGCAATAAGAATTATGTAATTTTTGAAGTTAATAATCTTCTCTTAAAATAAGGACTAATTTAATTGTGTATATGTAAGGGGGTCCTTAAAAGTTATTTTTAAAATGATTTAGATTAAGAACAACTGATGAAAAAATGTGTGAAATGCACTTAATCAATTAGATTTCTTAGCCCACACGTGACAGAAATAAACTCTGGTTACCTTCAGTAAAAAGAAATTGATTGGAAAACTATCTGGGGCGTCCAGAGTAAATGGGAAGGGAGGAGGTCAAGGACTGGAAAGGAAAAGGAAGTGTTGCGTTCCTGCAGTGCCAGGCAGTGGCATTGGGAAATACTCCCAGATTTTGGACAGATTGGTTACAATGACGCCGCTAAAAAAGAATTCAATTACTTTCAAAAAGTCTGTTCATTTTTACGCTCAGTTGTACTTTCAAAGTAACTTCGTCTCTATGCCAAATAAACGTTCTGAAGGCTCTAAGATATAGCCAGCATAAGTCTACATACTGAAAATATTCTCCGCCAAGTACCTTAACCATAAAGTCCTGGTTTGAATTCCTAAATACAAGGTGATACTTTATCCAGCTATTCAGCTATGATGTAACAAGGACGACCTACCTCCCTGTTTTTGGGGGGAGCAGGCATCTTCATCGTCCTCCATCACATTGTTTTCAGTTCATCTGCAGTCACAATCAGGGTCTATTATAGTTACCATCCTGTTTCTGATAGCACACCCCATATAAATAATTATTTGTGTTTCAAGTGGAAAAGAAAGATCCAACCAAAACAATGAAAGGAATTTATCACTTTAATTAAAAGTCTAAAAATAGGCAAGAATTGATCCAGCAACTTAAACATTATCAAGGACCTGATTCCCCTCTCTCTGACCTCTCTTCCGTGCTCCAGCCTTACTCAGACTTCACATCAACTCCCTGCTTCTCTACTATGGCAGTAAAATGACTGTAACGGTTTTACCACACATTATCAAGGGAAAGTAGGGTGATCTTTCCCAGTGGGTTCCCAAGGAAAGAGAAAAAGCTCCTGCTTCCTCAGAAGCAGCCCATTGCTCACTGCCTCACTGAATCTGTTTGTATAACGTGTCCATCCATGAACTGACCCCTGTGGACATAGAAATGGGTTGCAGCAACCAGGTTAAGACAACCAAGGCCCACCTATAGAGTGAGGGTCAGAGCAAGCCCACACACACCGTCTGGCTGAGAATGGAAGGCAATGTCAGGCCCGGCAGCACCTGGGTGTTAGGTCCCTAAAAGAGGGGGAGTGGATAAAAGGAAAAAAATCATAACCATCTCTTATGTAATTTAGAAACTATCACATGGTCTTATGATAGTTTCATAAAGAACAGTGTTCCATTTATAAAAGAAATGTTATATTTGATGTTGAAAAGGACTTGTTTATTCTATCAACTTCATTATTTTTCTTCAACAAATTTCTATACCCAGATAACTTCCAATAATTTATAGTATGCATAGCCATTTCTGTTATTAGAAAAGAACTGTGAGAATGACCTTATTTCACACAAGACACTATGGAAATGGCTCTTGGTCCCCGATGACATGACATCTGCTGGATTCAGATCAGTGATCCAGAAATGAAAAGCTCTATCCTGTTGTCCAGCGTTTTAAATTTCATATGCCAACAACTAATTTAGGGCTTTGTCTTTTAAATTAGAATTATTTAGGGTAACTTCTGCCTTCCTTGTCTATCTTTAATTTTTTTGCCCTTTCTAATATCATGGAAAATGAATAATAAAAACAGGCTCCATACCTATAGATATCAGTGACCATTATATGCCAACTTAACTATTTTCACTTTGTCTGTAATTAAATATCAGATAATGTGGTTTGGTTTCCATTATTCTCTAACTAGAATACATTCTTCCTTGAGATAAGCGGGGTAATTTATATATATATATATATATATATATATATATATATATATATACACACACACACATTTATACATATATATAATAGCACTACTTAAGTGACTTTTCAATATATTCTAAATATTTGTGTAGTATCTTCTTTTAATTAAGATTTTGTTTGTTTATTTGTCAGAGAGAGAGCGTGCAAGTACAAGCAGGGGGGAACGGCTGGAGAGGGAGAAGCAGGCTTCCAGCTGAGCAGGGAGCCCTATCTGGGACTTGATCGCCAGGACCCTGGGATCATGACCTGAGCCCAAAGCAGACATTTAACCGACTGAGCCACCCAGGTACCCCCATGTAATATCTTTTTATGCCAACCTTAATTTTATTAGAATTTTTAAAGTTTTTAAAGATTTGTCTACAAAATCAAATCACTTTAATAAATAGAGTTTTCATCCTTCCTCAGTGATAATAAAAATATATCCTGGTGTTTTAATACCTATCCACTGTAGCCATGGAGGAAATACACAGGGAAATCCCTTAATCATTTTATTCCCAGGCCAATAGCCCAGCAATTCAGATCGGTTCTTCATAATATATCCTGCCTGTAGCCAATGGCACTGCTATTTCATGTGATTAAGTCTCCCAGCTCTCTCTGTTCAAGCAAGAGATGTCCTGGCAGGGAGTTTGGTCTAAGTACCAAAAAAGGTATCATAAAATTTATTTTATTGTACTCGTTCCCAATATGTTATCAATAGAGAGATATCATTTTGTGGAGAGGGTGGCTTTAAGCACAATCTCAAAGGTAAATATGTGGTCTTACAATAGGCCCAGTTTCTCTGGCCTAAGAACTGTTTCAGAGTAAAATTAGATCATGTGAAAGAGAGAGGAAAAAAAAAACCCACACAACTATTAGTCATTAACTTGCTGGTTTTATAAGATGCTTTTTAGATTCAAATTCAAGCATAATCATTTTTTATGAATTTACACACAGGTGAACACAGATGTGTGTAAATGTGCATGTATATACAATACATCATTCACACAGTATACGTGGCATAGAAACTATCTTCTTAGTAATTATTAGCATATTTCACAAAGATTGGTCAAATCACAGAATGCCCATTAGTCTCCATATTGTCTACATATTCTAGATTATAGCTAGATTCAACCCTAGTGTGAAAAAATGTTCAAAATCTAAGCTAGTAATTCATGCCGCTTCTCTAATTCATAGTATGCCTGCCTGCAGTCTTTGTTCAATTTCATTTGAAAGAGCAATGAAAGAAATCACTAATTATGCCAAAGGTTCAAAGAAACATTTTTGATGTAGAATTAAACAAAAGTTGAAGTATTTCAGTGAAGAGCAATGTTTTTCTGACAAGAAAATATCTCAGCTACTCATGCTATTAAACATTATGCCATTTTCCATTTCAATAAGGTCCATTTTATCATGTCACTTTCCTTTTGGCATTTCCATTTCAGTGGTGTTTGCTTTGGTTTGGCCTATTAACACTTTCACTTAAATTGGTGCCAATCTTTCCCAGACTACAAAAGTATTTGATAGACTATTTTGATAAGGGATAAAGGAAATAATACAAAAGCATGGATTTCTAACAATTTTAGGAATGCTACACCAAGAAACTATCCACCACATCTGGATTAGACACTCTTCCTGCCACATACATACAACTCCCAAATGAACTTTTCTATTAAAATGCATCTTTAGATTAAGTGGTTTACAGATAATATTAAAATTTATTTAAGTAGATGTTGTGTAACTAATTTTGCAAATTAATAATGAGATGTGGTGCAGATTCCAGAAAGGGGCTTTATCTTTATGGACCTCATAGGCTATTATGCATGCCAGAGAAGGCAGCTGCCAGGAATCTTGATCTAAAGGCTCTATGGATACACTGAGGACTGATGATCAAAACTGGGACTGATGACCTTGTAGGAGGAAGGACAAAATCTACTCTTAATTCTCTAGTACCTCAGATGGGCCAAGGGAAGAAAGAAAGGAAGAAAGAAAGAAAGAAAGAAAGAAAGAAAGAAAGAAAGAAAGAAAGAAAGAAAGAAAGAGGAAGGGAAGGGAAGAGAAGGGAAGAAAAGAAAAAAAAGAAAAGAGAAGAGAAGAGAAAAGAAAAGAGAAAAGAAAAGAAAAGAGTAAAGAAAAGAAAAGAAAAGAAAAAATTACACTTCATTCACTCATAGAACAACTATTTGAGAACTTACTATGTACCAGGCACTGTTTTAGATTCCAGGAAAACATCAGTAACCAAAACAGACAACCATCCTTCCATGTCTTCTTGGGCCTTACATTTTACAGGGGAAAGACTGGCAGTAAACAAAATCAATAAGTACGTTACATAGAACGCTCTAAGAGGGTCGGGGGTCGTGGGGGGTAGGGAGGGAAAAAATGAAACAAAATGAGATAGGGAAGGAGACAAATCATAAGAGACTCTTAATCTCATGAAACAAACTGAGTGTTACTGGGGAATGGGAGGGTAGGGACAAGGTGACTGGGTTATGGACATTGGGGAGGGTTTCTGCGGTGGTGAGTGCTGTCAAATGTTTAAGCCTGATGATTCACAGACCTGTACCCATGGGGGGGGGGAAGGATGCTATAAGTGTTATGATAGTACAGGGCAAGGGACTCAGGAGTGCTTGGGGGCGGGGAGTGGCAAATATAAATTAGGTAGACAGGGTAATTCTCACTGTGAAAGATCATGACTGCAGCAGAGTGAGCAAAGGGAGAGTAGTAAGAGGTGGAAATAGTTACGTCAGAGGTCAGATCTTGTAAGACTTTTTAGGCCACTATAAGGACTTTGGCTTTTACTCAGAATGAAATGAGAAGCAGATCACATCACAGCATTTGGTTTTTAAGGAGTAACTGTGGCTGATAATTTGAGAATAGATTGGGATCTGAAAGTAGAGATGGAAGCAAGGTGAGCAGATAGGAGGTTACAGAAATCATCTTAGATGGGACAAGAGCAGAGACAGAAAGGACAGTGAGATGCGACTGGATTCTGACTATGTGTTGATTGTAGAAAACCAACAGACAAGAGCAGAGACAGAAAGGACAGTGAGATGTGATTGGATTCTGATTGTATGTTGAAGGTAGAAAACCAACAGAATTTCCAAATGGAGTGGTTGGGCAATGTGAGATAAGGAGAGGAATAAAGGATGACTCCACTGTTTGGGGGCCTGAGCAACTGGACAAGAGCTAAGATGCCCCAGGTCAGACAAGAGACACACTGTGACTCTTGACATGTAAAGAGAGCCTGGGGCATCTAACTGGTTCTATGACTCTCTCTCTCTCTTTCTTTCTCTTTCTTTCTTTCTTTCTTTCTTTCTTTCTTTCTTTCTTTCTTTCTTTCTTTCTTACTTTCTTTCTCTTTCTTTCTTTCTTTCTTTCTTTCTTTCTCTCTCTCTCTTTCTTTTAAAGATTTTTATTTATTTGACAGAGAGAAACACAGCTAGAGAGGGAACAGAAGCAGGGGGAGTGGAAGAGGGAGAAGCAGGCTTCCCGCTGAGCGGGGAGCCTGATGCGGGGCTCGATCCCAGGACCCTGAGATCATGACCTGAGCTGAAGGCAGACACTTAATGACCCAGGCGCCCCTGACACATTATTTCTAAATCAGCCCTCAAAGGCAACTTTTGCCACACCTCAGAGTCTCCATTTTAAGGAGTCAGAGAGTGTAAGGAAGGCCTCACTCTCAGGAAACTATCTAAGAATGGTAGTCCTGGAGGCTGAGGGTATAACTCCACACACAGTCTCAAGACTGTTGAAGCTAGAGATCTGAAGGATAAACACGAACTTTGAAAAACACATCAAATTTATCATTCAGGAAGCTGATAATGGTAAACAAATAAGGAGCAATGCAACCTAGGTAGCAGAAGACCTCCAGGCCACTGATGTTGAGTCCGAGTAAAGAAGGGTAGAACAAGAGAGTGCATGCTAGGGATGTAGGCTCCAGGAGCTGTGGAGAATGTTCTCCTTAGACTCTGCCCTCTAAGAAGAAAGAGACTCTGGAAACCCAAGATTCTGGCACCCTATTTGAGAAGCAGGGTAAAGCTATTATGCCAAGACACTTTGATTACAATCTGATGTGATGTGGTCTTGTGGTTTGCAATTGCTAAAGGTGCTTTTGATGTGCTAAATTATTTAAAGAAGAAGTTCATTAGACAGAGCAGGCTTTAATCCCTTAGTCCTGCAGAAGCAACCCAAAACCTAAGCCTGTAATGCCTCAAGGTTAAGAAATCAAAATGTAAAGACAACCAATCAGGAACAGCCAACTAGCTTTCTCAAAAAAATCCAACCACTTAGGCTATAGCCAATCAAATAATGTCCTTGCTTTGCTTACGCCTCTTCTCTATAAAAAACCTGCCCCTAGCTCCCCTCGGTGGAGCATTTTTAACCACTTCAGGTTTGGCACTGCACAATTCAAATCAATTTTTGCTCAAACTCTTAAACTTTTTAATATGTTTCAATTTATCTTTTAACAAATACAATCTCTTTTTATTCCCACACTAACCTTTTTGAAGTAGCTTCTTATTATCATTATTATTATTCCTATTTCACAAAACAAACCATACTGAGGCTGGAAGAGATTAAGCAATTAACCAAATATCCCCAATCAATTGTCAAGCTGGAATAATTCTTTAATAGACATATATTTAGACATCAATATTGTGATCTCTACATTGCTTCTGGCTTTCTATTCTTAGCTAAAACAGTTAGAAAGCCAGGAATCATTAAGGCAATAGGTAGTTGTATTTTAACTTAGAACCAGTCTAAACAGGCAAAGAATATCACTGATAAGAATAGCAGTTAGCAGCTCTGTTATCTAAACAGAGATCTAATCAAGTTTTCTATCTCCTCTCTTCACATGACAAAAAGCAAAGAGAAAAAAAATTATTTATGCGGCTGGTTAAGGCCAGCAATTTAAACAATATAATTTGCTTTTCATAATTCAGTCATTAACTGTAGTTCTTATCAATCCTTGGCCTCATTAACTTTGTTTCTAATCAACACCAAATACACACACACACACACACACACACACACACACACACACACACACCGTCAAAATCATCTACATCACTAAATACTTGTGTTTTTATTGGATATGTTATAACAAGTAATAGTATTATATCTTAAGAATGATTTTGACATTATCAGAACATAATTCACTTTCTTTACTAAAGGAAGTGAGTTGACTTATTGCTTGCTTTTCTTAGAATAAACAGCAACAGCAGTTGAGTACCTAGGATGCTTAATGTGGAGTATACAACAGCAGCACAGTGGCCTTTTACTGTGAGGACATCAATTCTATAATACAATTAAAATATACCTTGTAAACATGATTTATGTTACTTGCATGGTATTTCCAAATAATTATGTCTTTTAAGAGACATTTTATGATTTGAAAGTACTGACTATTATAACGCTGTTCAAAAAAACCGTGAATTGTTTTCATAAATATGTATATTTTATGAATCTGATGATTAATTTTTTTCTAACGGGATTTTCCTGACAGATGAACTTTTAACATAATAGGAAACATTTTACTCTTTGTGCACTCATGTACACTATTCACAGTTAAAGGACATTTATCTGTATTGTATTTTCCTTTCACTCTTGCCAAATAAAGCATTTGGCTGGGAAACAGTCCTTCTGCTGAACTGTCTTGCTCCTCAATACATCTGTTTGACTAAAAGACCCAGTTGGCCATAGTTTTGCTCTGCTTCCAGGACTAGCTGCTCTAAAGTGTGAGAGAAGCCTGGCTCTAATCTACATGTCTGCCAGTCTAATCTCATTACCAGCAACTCTCTGCTGCAAAACTAAATAAATTGTACCTCCTCTATCTGAAATTTCAAGCTTATAGAGTTGTTTTGAGGACACAATAAGATAATTAATGATATAGAAGCATGTACTCTGTACAGGACCTGGCACATGCATGCTCAATAAATATTAATTTTCCTTTCTGCACTGCTTCCAGTTCCTAATGCTGAGTCTTCCAATCACCCCAATGCACACTCTGAGAGTAGCCCATTGATTTTAGTACAGGACACTCGTGTTTGAAGTGATGATCATCATCAACCTCGTTTAGGAAGACCAAATGCATTCCTTTGAGATGATTTTAAAAAGTTAATGGTACTATTCCTGAGGATGGCTGAGTTGAGATCAAACAGAGTTATAAAATAAATAATAAAAGTGAGGAAAAATTCAAATGATAGATTAGGAGACACATAACCAGTTGATGGTTAAATTCCTTGAAAAGAAGAAAAAGAGATAGACTAGAAAAAGGATTAATAAAGAAGACTGGAAAGAGGAGATTCACAGGGACTAGAGGAAAATAAGAAGAAAGTGAAAGAAAAAGAACCAAAGAAAAAGAACCAAATCAACTCCAATAAAATTTATTTTATGCCTGGCACATGGGTTGCTATGTGAATGCTGTCTGAAGAATGACTATCTTTTTTTAGCATTTCTCAAAATACTGTCTGTACCTATATTCAATAGGCTAAGATGCAATTATTGGGATACTTTGGTTGAGAATACATATTATACATAGTGCAGCAATTTAATCTATAAATCTTTTGCTCAACTAGTACTACTTCTTAGACAGCCTTATTTCCCCGGTACTTATTTTGTATATCACTAGAATTCATATTTCTTGTTCAGGCATATTCATTTTAAGGAACAATGCCTGAATACAGTGGACTCATCCAACTGTGTATCCATGTTCAAAAGATGATATTGGACTGAGCAGAGAAGAAGTTTACAATGATAATCCAATTCCCTTCATCTAGTAAAATGCTTAGGGAAATTAGAACGGCTAGAGAAGATAACAAAGTATCAAGTGGCAATCTCAAAAGGTTATATTAAATCTCTACCTATGTTTTCCACATAAAATTCCCTAAGACCAACATCAACCCAGAAAAATTATGAGTCTGACCTAAATTTACAGTTTGTTTTTTAGGTTAAAAGAAATCAGTAATTTCAAGTAAAACCAATAGGTTGGTGAATATGTAGACAAAAATAAATTACTTTTAATGAAGCAATGCATCTATAAGAGCAACTCTCTTTTTCAACATGATGAAAAGATCTTTTGGAGAAATTTCTGAACATGTCACATGACAGTTGATACAGAACTTTGAAAGATTACCTCAAAGGGAGCTGAGAGCTGTATTGCTATACTTAATGCTCCTTGAGATACTGACAGATTAAAAGAACATTAAAGAACATTCCATAGGCCGTGGCCTTCTTCGCCAACTGCACAGATTTTCCCAGTTACTTAAAAAGCTTTTGCCTAACTAAACTCTACGTCTTCAGTCTATGGATACATATTTGAAGCTAACAATTTTCATGATTTTATCTTCTGAGATACATTTGATGATTAGAAATTTAATACTGAACAGCAGCCTCTTGAAAACTTTGGATTTAAGGGGCCTCCTGTGCAAACTGAAGAATTCACTGAATAAAAAATTACTGTAATTTTAACAGACTTAGAATTTAATGATTACTTTAACATTCACGCTGAGATTTTTAGATGTTGGCTAATGTTGGCTAATACATGTGCCTTACATAAGTATATTTTAGTTTCCCTAATTCTTTCTTACTGAAAAATGAGTAACTTTTTCTTTTCCAACAGTATTTTATGCTTAGCCCCAGCAATATCGTATTAGAAATTTTGCATCTCTAAGGATGACATGGGACCTTTCGTGGATGATTTTTTTTTTTAGGATTTACACTGAATACATATGTATTAAAATTTATGTACAATAACACTCTACTCTTCAAGGTAAATACTATTCTGATTCCCTTCACCATAGATTGGTTCTAGGGCTTTGTATGAATGGAATCATACAATACATACGCTTGTGTCTGGATTCTTTTGCAAATCATAACATTTGATGTTGCATGTACCAATAGATTATTCCTTTTTATTTCTAGGTAGCATTCCATCCTATGAGTAAGCTACAATTTACTTACCTGTTCTACTGACAGATATTTAGATTGTTTGGGCTATTATAAATAAAGCTCTCATGAACATGCTTGTGCATATCTTTGTATAGATGTATTTTTATTTCTCTTGGATAAATACCTAGTCTTGGGATTATTGGGTAATATGGTTGATACATGTTTATCTTTATATGAAATTGCCAAATCACCTTTTCAAGGGGTGGTACCATTTTACACCATCACCAGTGAAGTATGAGAATTCCGATTAATCAAAAAACTTGTCACTGTATGGTATTGACAGTCTTTTTAATATTAGCCATTCTAGCAGAATCTATTAATCCATTTGCTATTCTAGCAAAATCTATTAAGATTTTAAAAATACATATCTATCACATTTGCCCATGAAAAATGCTGATTATATTTATCTTTTGGGTCCATTATATTTGCTTTTTGGGTGCTTTCTATTTCTCCCTGCAGATCACTTCCTTTTGGCATGGAAACTCATTTTAACATTTCTGTGTGGGAAGGAGTTAAGGGTTAACTCAGCAGGCCTGGATTGCTCAAACCTAGCACATTTCACTCCTGAGAGATAAGCTCTGAGCCCTTGGAATATTCTGCCTGAGTCTTTTGTATGCCTGAGGTCCTAGGTCATAAACTTTCCAGTAGTTTATGCTAACAGTGTGATTTATTGTGAACTCCATGCTGAGGTCTGATTCCTGATGTTACTCCAGTGATATCTTTATGTCCAGATGCCAGTGGTCCAAACCATGAGTAATGTCTCTCTGTTTTATGGCCTAAATTCCAGTTTTCTGTTGTTCTGTTTTGTTTTGGCTGCTTGGAATAATCTTTACTCCCAGTCCTATGCCTGGTTTTCTGAGCTTCGGGAGATGTCTTTCTGCCTGGCTGCCCTGCTCTAAACTTCAACAGCTACCACCTTGCATGTGTTGATGACTTGCAGTACCTGGGGTGGATTTCTCTCAGTTTACCCACCCTGCCTCCTCACCTCCAGCAATCATTGTTTTGTACTCAGGAAAGTTCTGAATGCCTCAGAGGACTTTTTCTCATATATCCTCCCTTGCTTCCAGCCACTGGCAGCGCCGCTCTCTCTGTGCTCAGTGAAGATCTGGAGCATCTCAGAGGGATTTCTCTCAGCAAACCTCACTCAGGTTTCAGCAGCTGGTCTTGCATATGGTGAATATCTGGTATGTTTTAAAGGTATTTCTCACAGCTGATTTGCCCTGCCTCCTGCTCTTGCTGTCCCACCTTGTGTGCTCAGGGAAGATCTATGGGGAACAGTCGAGGCTATTGGAATTCTAAATCATCATGTCATCCCAAGGGGTCTGTTAAAAGTTTATTAGTTCTGGGCGCCTGGGTGGCTCAGTGGGTTAATGCCTCTGCTTTTGGCTCAGGTCATGATCTCAGGGTCCTGGGATCGAGGCCCGCATCGGGCTCCTCGCTCAGTGGGGAGCCTGCTTCCCCCTCTCTCTCTGCCTGCCTCTCTGCCTCCTTGTGATCTCTCTCCCTCTGTGAAATAAATAAAAAACCTTTAAAAAAAAAAAAGTTTATTAGTTCTGCTGATCNTCTCTGCCTCCTTGTGATCTCTCTCCCTCTGTGAAATAAATAAAAAACCTTTAAAAAAAAAAGTTTATTAGTTCTGCTGATTTTTCCCCACCCATGTCTTTCCTAGATCCCTCCTCATCTTGTCACTCTGCCATGACTGAAGCAGTTCTTTCCACCCTAGAAAGGACTTACCAGTTCTTGGATTTGAGTTTTAGTCAGTCTTATTTGCAGCCTCAGAGCTCTAAAAGATTTTTATCTAAGATTTTTAAAAACTGTGATTTTATAACCTATCTCACTTGTTCTCATTGTTAGGGTGGGAGCAGGGTCCCCTGCAACTTTTTAGAGCCCAAGTGGAAACAGAAGTCCCATATGTAAGCTTTATTTAATAAAATTAGAAGGTGTAAGAAAACAAATATTCATTTATTTACTCATTCATGAAATATTACTGAGTGGTCTCTATGTACCAAATATTGGAAATACAGCAATAAATAAAACCATCCAAAGTCTCTCCTCTCAAGGAGTTTATAGTCTACTAGGAAAAGAGATAATACACAAAAATTAAGATCTATAAGGTGTTAATGATACATGCTAAAGAGAAAAAAAAAGCTCTAAAGGAAATATACAATGTCAGCATGGTGTTTCATATTTCAAATATTGGAGCCAGGCATTTCTCATTCAGGTGATTTTGAGTAAAGATCTAAAGAAAGGATATTATGTCAAACTTATGACCCCTTTGAATCAGAAAATTGGACATTGGATAGCGCTATCTGCCAACATCCTAGAAACTGCTCTATGATGTGCACTGTTGTTCCCCAATTTTCCAACAACACAACTGTCTCCCCATACAATCAAGAATATACAGGTATAAATTAAATAGCAACACAGATGCTGTCATGCTTGAGTATTTACAAACAATAAGAAAAAGAATGTTAAAACGGTGCTGTGAAAGAGTGCATATAAGAAGAGACATCCAACATATTGCTGTAGTATTTATAAACTAATATTTTTGATCCAGCAACTTGATATTCTGGAATTTACTCTAAGAAAGTGTAAAACACTGCAGATTAGCAACTCCATGACTGAAGCTTGGAAAGCTAGTGATCACTTTACAACTTGCTGAGACCTAGCTGCCACCAAGTACACACACGTGCATGAGGTTAGTAAGATGAACATAGTGCAGCATCTGCTGCTTCTGCTATGAGAGGGTAGTCACAGAGGTGTTTGCTGGTCCTGCATGTGTGGTAAAGAGATATGATTCTGGCCTTGAGGTCTTCAAGGTGCAGGTTGTGGGAAACAATGTCTCTCTCTGTATTATGGCTGCGGCAATGTGGTCCTGAAGCCAGTAACTATGAGCTCACTGCACCTTAGTATAAGTACCGAACTTTAGATTGAATAATTTGGGTTATAACTTCTTGAAACCTAAGCTATCTTATCATGCAGACATAAAATGCCCCTGGAAGGTCTCTACTATCATTATGTTTTTTAAGTCATGCCTGGGAGACCGAGAGGTGGCTCCTGTGGTCCTTCTGAAGCCTTTGTAACAACCAATTCTAAGCCAATTCAGAAACCTATTTCTGCTTAAAGAAATGCCTTTTGTTACATGCAACTGTCTAGTGACTGATAAAGGAACTGATTGGAAAGAGGCAAGAGGTATGTACAGCCTAATATATAGTAGAAATGTTAATTAAAAAAAACACCTTTGCACAGTATATAAATGTTCTTTAAAAGGAACTGGTTAACAAATGTTTACATAGTATGAAATAAAATAATATCACTCATTAACTGAATTTAGTATTTTGAAAATAATTCCAAATCTATGGAAAAGTTATAAGTATATTGCAATAAATTGTCCTATACTTACTTTCATTTGATTCAGTCATGTACCAAAGATATTGTAATATATATGTACTTTAAAATATTAACTATAATGTTTTTTTTTTTTTTTAGATTTTTATTTATTTATTTCACAGAGGGAGAGAGATCACAAGGAGGCAGAGAGGCAGGTAGAGAGAGAGGGGGGGGGAAGCAGGCTCCCCACTGAGCAGGGAGCCCGATGCGGGCCTCGATCCCAGGACCCTGAGATCATGACCTGAGCCGAAAGCAGAGGCTTTAACCCACTGAGCCACCCAGGCGCCCTTAACTATAATGTTTTAAGAGGAAAAAATGTAGATACAGTTTCCTTTTGGTAACAATATATCTACACGCATCACACCAAGGAAAATACTCTCAATTGTTTTCTCTGAGCAAAAGTATAGATGACTGATTTTATTTTCGCCCATGAAGAGCAAAATAAATTAATGAAAGGAGCTAGATTAAGTCTCAGGGAATTCTTTGTAATGTATATAGTTCTTTATCAAATTCCTATTCCTAGGATAAAGTGAAAATGCCAATAACCTTTGTGGATTTTCCCCAAGCTAGAGCCTGTCACCTCACTTTGGGACCATGCAATATCTTATTATTTTCTTAACCTATAATTACCTACTGAATATTATTGAAACTTGCTTAACATTTTGGATGATATGCCATATACAACTACTCTAGTCATTTTATTTCATTTTTCATTTCATTTCTGTGTCATTTTATTTCAAAGATGACTGAGCTTCATGTAAAACATAATAATTTAGAAATTAATATCCTTCATTCAACTTCTGAAATTTTCAAACTAAATAATTCTGGATTACTCTACTTTCAAAAAGTGCACTGCAGTAAAGGGTAGCAGTTCTGATGCTGTAATTCTAAACTAGCTTTTCTTTATAATCCTCTCTAGATCCATGTCTATTTCAGTTTTACATCTGGGCTACTGCCTCCTTTAACTCTTTCTGTGCTTGTCATTGACTGTCCCAGATAAATGAGTTGGAAGTGCTTCGGGGTGAGATGGTTCTCCTAGATGAGTGTCCACTTCTGTTTTCGGTATTTATGCACTACACTGCTGTAGAAAACAGTTGTAAATGTAAACACTGGACTTAAAGTTGTCATGGTCTCTTATATTCACCAACTGTTAATATATAACATATAAAATATAGCTTCTACACTTAGAGCCAGAATTGTAAAGGCTCAGTATAGACAAATAAACAATAAACATGAAAGTTAACAACCCAGAAACTAATTGCAGTCTCTCATGTATGTTATGCAACTATACAAACAAACACAAATAAACAGAGGATGAATTCACAAGTGAATTACTCTATAAATAAAGACTGGCTGGAGCAACCACCCATACAAATGTTCAATCCTCCTTCACAACACCTTCACAATGTTTGAGTACCTTAAGATAATTCATCCTATTTGAGAATTCTTCCATAGGCTGAATTGAAATGATTTCTCTACTCCTTGGAGACATACAGAAAATTGTTATCATGGCCCTCAGGAGTATTGTTGTTTCGGGGTTAAAATAGCCTAATTTCTTCTGCTGTTCAATTTACTTTATCACCCTGGTCTTAAAATTATAATTTTCCTACTAAAAAATATAGTTAACAGTACTTACTGTGGAGAGATTAGTGTCAAATTATAGGATGCTTAAGGCTATAAATTTTCAGGTGAAATTCCAGATCAAAGGGAAGGAATAATCAGTGCCTTCAAGTCTTATCAGCACTGCATATTGAGGTGTGTTTCTGAAAAAGTGCATGTGAATCGTAGATCTTGCCCTTTAAAGAAATCCATTTTCAAAATGAAGGGATTGAATACTTAGTTAAGCTTCTGTAAAAATTCCAGCTTTTAGGTGTATATAGGGTTTGTTTAAAGCACTATTTTCCTGACCATTTTCACAAGATGCCTGTAGGAGAATGGTTCTAGAACAAAACAAGTTTGGGAAAGACTATGTTCTATTTACCTCTGGATCTTTGCTATGCATCAGATACATACTGAAGGTTCTATTTAGTATATCTTTCATAATACGCACTGGGAAATATGAGTTTAACACAAGATTCATTATCATGTTTATTTGTTCAACCATTCATTTAATATTATTATATCAATTTCCTTTTGCTTCAGAGTTCACCTTTTTTAGCAAAGCATTTATTTCATTTGTTATTTTGACCAAGAGACTAATTAGATTTTTTCATTTTAGATTGTTTTTTAAAATCATTTAAATTATATATTTTTATAATGTACAAAATGAGGATTTCATATATTTATATGTAGTAAAATGATTATCCAGATCGAGATAATTAACATATCCATCAGCTCACATAGTGAAGATAGGTAACTGTGTGTGTGTGCATGTGTGTGTGTGTGTGTGTATAATGCTTCAGATCTACTCTAAAAAACTTTGAAGTATACAGTACTGTATTATCAACTCTAGTCACCATGCTGTACATTAGTCCAGTGTCATTCTTTTTCATTTGGATATCCAATTTTCCCAGCACCATTTATTTGAGACTATGTTCCTGATACCCTGTCAATAATTAGTTGACTGTATATGCGTGGTTTATGTTTGTACTTTTTGTTCTGTTTCACTGGCTTATGTGCCTATTTTAATGCCAGTACCATGCTGTTTCAATTTATTTTAAGATTTTATGTATGTATTTAACAGAGAGAGAGGGAGAGAGCACAAGCAGGGGGAGCAGCAGAGGGAAAAGGAGAAGCATGCTCCCCACTGATCAGGGAGCCCAACTTGGGGCTGGATCCCAGGACCCCATGATCATGACCTGAGTCAAAGGCAGACGCTTAACTGACTGAGCCACCCAGGTGCCCCTCCTGTTTTGATTAATATAGCTTTGTAATATAGCTTGAAATCAGGGAATGTGATACTCTCAGATTTGTTTTCCTTTGTTAGGATCACTTTGAGTATTTGAGGCCCATTGTGGCTCCATATAAATTTTAGGATAGTTTTTTTCTATTTCTGCAAAAAAGCCATTGAAATTTTGATAGAGATCACATTTTTTTAAAGATTTTATTTATTTGACACAGAGAGACAGAGATCAGATCACAAATAGGCAGAGAGGCAGGCAGAGAGAGAGGAGGAAGCAGGCTCCCTGCTCAGCAGGGATCCCGATGTGGGTCTCAATCCCAGGACCCTGAGATCATGACCTGAGCTGAAGGCAGAGGCTTTAACCCACTGAGCCACCCAGATGCCCTAGAGATCGCATTTAATCTGTAGACTACTTTGCAAAGCATGGGCATTTTTAATAATAGTAATTTTTCTCATCTAAGAACATGAATTATCTTTCATTTATTTGTGTCTTCTTCCATCCTTTTCATCAATGTCTTTTTTTTTTCAAAGATTTTATTTATTTATTTGACAGAGAGAGATTACAAGTAGGCAGAGAGGCAGGCAGAGAGAGAGGAGGAAGCAGGCTCCCTGCTGAGCAGAGAGCCTGGGCCTCGATCCCAGGACCCTGAGATCATGACCTGAGCCGAAGGCAGAGGCTTTAACCCACTGAGCCACCCAGGCACCCTCATCAATGTCTTATATTGTTCAGTGTACAGGTCTTCCATCACTTTGATTAAATTCATTCCTAAGTATTTGATTGTTTTCAGTGCTATTGTAAATGAAATTGTTTTTATTTATTTTTTTAAAGATTTTATTTATTTATTTGAAAGAGAGAAAATGAGAGAGTGATAGAGAGAGTACTTTTATGAGCAGGAGCAGGGGCAGCAGGGGGTGTGCAGTGCTGAGCAGGGAGCCTTCTGCAGGGAGGCTCTAGGACTTGATCTGGGAGTTGGTCTGGGACTTGGTCTGGGACCCCAGGATCGTGACCTGCACCAGAGGCAGATGCTTAACCCAGGGAGCTGCCCAGGTGCCCCGGTGGCATTGCTTTTAAATTTCTCTTTCAGACAATTCATTGTTAGTACCTAGAAACAAACTAGTTTGTTAAAGAACAAAGTGAGTCATTCAAATACAAAATATCAAATACAAAATTGGTTAATATGCTACTTAAAAATATAACTAACAAACAAAAGCAAAGGAGTCATAATTTATACAACTTATTTGGGGTAAGCACTTGGCAATTGAAACTAAATTTATCCCAGCAGTTGTATTTGAAAAAGGTTTTGTTTGTTTATTTGTTTGTTTGTTTGTTTGTTTGTTTGCTTGTTTTTAAGTAGGTTCCATGATGGGCATGGATCCCAAAGCAGGGCCCAAGCTCATGACCCTGAGATCAAGACCGTAGCTGAGATTAAGAGTCAGATGCTGAACTGACCGAGTCGCCCAGGCACCCCTGAAAAGATGGTTTGTTTAAAGCAGGAAGCCATGTCTATTTAAATTAATTTCATTACTCACAGAAATTTTAGATAAAATGTTATACATCATAAGGACAAAGCATTACTATTATAATTGCTATATAGATAATTAATAACATCAGTGGTAGGTTTTTAACTAAAATATGTTAAGGATCAAGTGGGGGAAAAGGACAACTAATTCATCAGAATAAGTTTCATTTTTTTACATGGTGAAGTGTATTACATTGCATTAATGTTGCTGTATAGGTGAAGCAGTTTTATCTAACCTGCCAACCATGGTGATTCACCAGTAGGTCCTCTGAGTAAATGGCCATTCTACTGAGTCCTGTAGGGACCTAGTGTCTCATATACCAATCAAAAAGTCACAGACTCAGACTAACTCAGCTAAACCCATTTAGGAACATGATTATCATTTTGATTGCATGAATGCGTTCACAGTAAATTTGTTAATATTTTAATATCTCTAATTGTTTGTGCTATTCTTTGGCTATATCATCCAAATATTTAAATCAGCTGCCTTCTGAAATCCAGGGTTTTAGCCAGAATCTAAGACTTCCCTTGATATCTAGATTTAAATAAAATGGGATTTACAAATTGTCAGCCTACACTGAACAGAAAACCTTGTAAAACAGTAATAAACTGGAGGGATTGCTTGGTTTTAACACAAAGAAAAGTATTGTAAACCTAGGAGATAGATTCACCTGCCAATAGAATCACAATTTTAAATGTGAGACTTTACTGAAGTGGTAAATTAGTGTAAGATAGGATTTTAAATCAGTTTATTAGTATTTATGGTCATTTCAGTTGGTTACTGGTAATAGAAGCAGCAGAAAGGGAGATAAATTAAGTAGAATTAAGCAGAATACACTGAAAAGAGTTGTAATTTATTGTGAGCAAGAAAGCACAGAGAATTTCTCTCCTTAAAAAACAAACAAAAGATAAAAATTAACAAGGATAAAACCAAATACACAAACAAAAACTATGTCATGTATCATGAAAGACAAGTCAGTAGAGAATGTTTCAAAGTCAATTCTACTTTTATGTTTTATAGTAAGGAAAACAGCTTTGTTTGAGTACCTTCTATTAAAATTACCAACAAAAGAAAGAGAAAAAGAAAAGGCAGCTTTTTAAACTCTACCACTACACCTTTTGTTCTCTATCCCCCTGCATTTTGGTCAATATATACTTTTTTAAGATTTTATTTATTTATTTGACAGAGAGAGACACAGCGAGAGAGGGAACACCAGCAGGGGGAGTGGGAGAGGGAGAAGCAGGCCTTCCCGCAGAGCGGGGAGCCCAATGCAGGGCTCGATCCCAGGGCCCTGGGATCATGACCCGAACCAAAGGCAGACGTTTAAGGACTGAGCCACCCAGGCGCCCCCAATATTGTGGACTAAATTGTGTCTTTGCAAAATTTATAGGTTGAAACCTAGGCACCCAGGTGACCACATTTATGGAGGTAAGACCTTCACAAGGTCATTAAGGTTAAACAAGAACATAAGGAAGGAGCCCTAATCTCATAGCACTGGTGTCCTTATAAGAAATAGAGAAGACTCCAGGAATGAACACGCACAGGGAAAAGACCACGTGAAGACACAGTGAGAAGAGGCTGTCTGCAGCCTAAGGAGAGAAGCCTTAGGAAAAATTTACCCTACCTGAATCTTATCTTAGACTTACAGCTTCCAGAACTGTAAGAAAATAAATTTCTGTCCTTTAAACCCCCCAGCCTGTGGTTTCTGTTATGGGAGCCCTAGCAGACTAGAGCTAGTATTTTAATTCTACAGTGTATAGAAATAAAATCAAGAGAAAAAAATTATGAATAACTGTGTTGAGAGTCAGACTTCTAGAAACTCAGACATTTGAACCAATTACCTTCTGGTGCTAACACATCTCCTCTGTTCTGTCTCTACCCCATAGGGAATAGCAGCATGGTCAGGCAGAATGGAAACCAGCACTGCGGCACTTAGTAGCAAATGTACAAGTATCGCGGCAGACACAGCCGTGGCAGTTCAGTACCCCTCCACAAGAGACAAAAAGATCAGAAGCATAATGGAGTTGCACTTGACTTGAGTGAGGAAATGGAAATGGACATCAGTTTTGTGGTTCGAAAAGAAGCATTGGTAGTTCTGGGAAAGAGCAGTTGGTTTACATGATCAAAGTATTGAGCTTTGACAAGACAGATGGTTAAATTTCTTCAAGATTCTGAGTATACTCAACCTTTTTGCCACTGTTATATAATGCATGATTCTGAATTAAACCAATTTCATTGCCTCTTTGCTGTGAATTCCAGCAAAGCACACAACACACTCACCCCTATATTTTAGCTCTTTATGCACGTCTGAGGTTCATGGTGAAGTCATAGGCTCCCGGGCAACAAGGGCATTTCATCTACTAATTGTGTTGCCTACAACACCCACAGCAATGTCAGACACGGTTGGGTTCTTTATAAATATTTATCATAGTACAGAGCTCTGCAACAGACGGGGGGTATTCATAGTGAAGTAATACTGTAGGCTGGTTCTGGGCTCAGTGCTCTAATGAATGCAGCTGAATTAAGTTATATGTACTGTATTTCCTGCTGGGTAGCTCTTGGTATTAAAAAATAAAACATAAAAAATTTTTTAAAACACCATAAAACTAAGAAAATCTTTGCTACTTTTTTTCAGGAACTTAAAAAAATAACAACACTGTCCATCCCGTGGACTGTTTTATAATATTGATGCAATCATTTGGCTTTGATAAGGTTTGCCAGTGTCTGGCAGGTGCTTCAAAAGTGACATTTAAGAAGAATATAGCTAGATTGACTACTTTCATATGTACAAATGCTTCAGGCTTGCCCAAAATAACCTCTTAGAAATTTCATCACTATTTACTTGAGACTTACAGAGCACCGACTAATATATGGATGATCAAATTCTGTTTTTCTAAAGGCAAAATCAATAAAAAAAAGTGAACTATGAAAGATGATTTCCAAAAATAAATGTGAAACAGCAGTATATAGAGAGAGGGATGTGTGTGTGTGTTTGTATTGCATCCTAATATTTAAAATTGTTATTTGGGAAGAAATCTCATTTCATCTTGAATTGCATAACTGACTTTGCATGAAGACAGTTGTGTTTCATTAACTAAGAGGACATTGATCTGTGTATCTTTTATTGTACACTTAAGGATCAATGAAAATTGTTTTCAAGAAAGAGTTTTCTTCTAAAAAAGTGAATCTTACAAAGATCTTTTCTTCCTTGCTCATTTAGGAGGCCTAAGTGAGTACGTATATATATAGATTGAGAGAGGGAGAGTAAGGACTCAAAATGTTTATGAATGAGAGGATAATAAAGGTTTATAATGTTCCTTAAACATCACTACTAAATTAAGTTCACCATGTTTTGTATAAGATATGAAACAATAAATACTGTTTAGAAGATTTCCATAAGATTCATAATTAAAGGGGTGCCAGGGTGGCTCAGTGGGTTAAAGCCTCTGCCTTTGGCTCAGGTCATGATCCCAGGGTCCTGGGATCGAGGCCCGCATCGGGCTCCCTGCTCAGTGGGGAGCCTGCTTCCCCCCCCCCCGCCTGGTTTTCTGCCTACTTGTAATCTCTCTTTCTGTGTCAAATAAATAAGTAAAATCTTAAAAAAAGATTAATAATTAAGGTGTGTTGCTACCAGGAAGAGAGTGAAATGTCAAGCCACAGACTGGAAGAAGATTTCACAATATATAACCAACAAAAAACTTGAATTGAGAATACATAAAGAACTCTTACATATTGATAAGATGAACAATTCATTTTTGTAGGTAAAATTCTTTTTCTTTAAAAGGTAAAAGATTCAAATGATCCTTACAGAAGAAGATATCCACATTATTAATCATTATTAATCATCAGGGAAATTCAAATTAAAACCCAAAAAGATTCACTTACACCAATGTGTTGATGTCCAACTAGGACATTCATACATTGCTGGTGGTAGTATAATTATTACTTTGGAAAATTCTTTGCAGTGTCTTCTACAGTTAATACCCCCCAAAATACCCCTCAAAAGTTCTACCAACACATAAGAATAATCATAGCAACTATATTCACTATAGGTAAAAACTAGAAATAACCATCCAAGTAAATATTAATATGAAATCAACATTTTTGCAAAGGACATAGGTAATTAGGTAATCTATAATTTGAATACATTCATTTCTGAAATGGGGATTTTAAGAGAAATGTTAATATTTAATTTTTAGTTTTTTGAATTGAGATTTTTAATTCTAAAACTTACAAGCTAATTTAAGTGAACTAATTTTTTTTTGGTAAAAATTTTCTGCACAAAGGGAGTAGAAGTGTAGATTCAAAATTTTAACAAAACTAACAGAAAAAGATCAACCACATAAAGCCTTAGTTCTTGCCTCTTATTTACCATTCAAGGGGTACCTCACTTCCTTTCAGAAGACAAATGAATTTATTAGTTATCAGTGTTATAATTTGGAAAACTTAAGCATTTTTGAGGGTTTTTTTCAAGTTATAATGAAAATTTCCAAATAAACACCAAAGGAGAGCAGTACAATTAACGCTCATGTTCCTATTACCTAGTTTTGGTAACCATCAGTTTTCATTATTCTTTAGGTAATTTTTTTTTAAGGTCGATCTTTCATGAATTCTAAGAAAAACCTATACTCACTAAGCATTTCTGAATCTTTAAAAGACTTCATCCTCTCCACTCAGGATGATTGATTGATTGATTGATTGATTTTAAAAAGATTTCATCCATTTATTTTAGAGAGAGAGAGAGCACGAGTAGGAAGAAGAGCAGAGGAAGAGGGAGAGACAGAATCCCAAGCAGACTCAACACTGAGTGTAGAGGCTGATGCCGGGCTGGATCCCAAGACCCTGAGATCATGACCTGAGCCAAAATCAGGAGTTAGACTGAGCCACCCAGGCACTCCTCTACTTAGGATGACTTAATTCAAATTTGGTAGACTTATTTATACAATTTTAGTAGACTTATTTATACAATAAAAACAAATTTAGTAGACAAATTTAGCTTCTTTTCTTAATTCGATGATTTATTTAATTCCTCTTCATTTCAAAATCAAAGTTAGAGTACCAAGCTGAAGGAAGAGCTCCAGAGGTAATGCATTCAACCCAGACATGATTGACTTTGTCATCTAGATGTTGTAAAACTACTGACACGTGTAACATGGACATTTTTTAAATCTTTTTTAATTTAAATTCAATGTAGTTAACATATGCTATATTATTAGCTTCAGGGGTAGAATTTAGTGATTCATCAGTTGCACAGTACACTCAGTGTTCCTTCCATCAAGTGCCCTCTTTAATGTCCATCACCCAGTTACCCCATTCCTCCACCCATCTTCCCTTCAGCACCCCTCAGTTTGTTTGGTATGAATAAGCATCTCTTACGGTTTGCCTCCCTCTGTTTTTATCTGATTTTATTTTTCCTTCCCCTCCCCATGTTCATCTGTTGTTTTTTAAATTTAACATATGAGTGAGACCATATGGTATTTCTTTCTCTGACTGACTTATTTTGTTTAACATAATATCCTCTAGGGACACCTGGGTGGCTGAGTTGGTTAAGCACCTGCTTTCAGCTGAGGGCATCAGTGTCCTGAGATTGAGCCCCTCATTGGGCCCATTAATCAGCAGGGAGCCTCCTTCTCTTATTGCCTATTTCTTCCCCTGCTTCTGCTCTCTCTATCTCTCCTGACAAATAAATAAGTAAAATCTTTTTTAAAAAATACCCTCTTGTTCCATCCACATAATTGCAAATGGCAAGATTTCATTCTTTTTGATGGCTGAGCAATATTCCATTGGAATAGATATATATTCTCTATCCATTCAGCTGCAGATGGAAATCTGGGCTCTTTCTGGAATGTGGCTATTGTGTATATTGCTTCTGTAAACCCTGGGGTGGAGGTGCCCCTTCAGATCACTATTTTGTATCCTTTGGATAAATACCTTGTAGTGCAAGTGCTGGGTCATAGGATAGTTCTAGTTTTAACTTTCTGAGGAAACTCTGTAACTGTTTTCCTGCACCAGTTTGTATTCCCACCAACAGTGTAAGAGTGTTCCCTTTTCAACATGGACATATTTTAAAAATCATTATGCTAAGGAAAAGAAGCCACACAGAAAGAACTACATACTGAAAGATTCCATTGTTTATGCTATTCTGAAAGACAAAATCATTTGGGCAAAAATCAGATGAGTCTTTTCCAGGAACTAGGAATAAAGATAGGACACTGAATGCAAAGGGATATTTTGGGATTTGGGGGAATGAAAATACTGTATATCTTGATTGTAATGGTGTTTATATACTTGTACTCATTTGTCAAAATTCATCAACCTGTATACTTAACAAAGGGGAATTTTAGGGCATTGGTTGGTTGGCTCAGTTGGTTAAGCATCCTACTCTTGGTTTTAGCTCAGGTCATGATCTCAGGGTTGTGGGATCAAGCTCCATGTGGGGCTCTGTGCTCAGCAGGCATTCTGGTTGAGATTCTCTCTCTCTTTCTCCCACTGCCCCTCCCATTGCTTGCATGTACTCTCTCTCTCTCTCAAATAAATAAATAAATCTTAAAAAAAAAAAAGAAGAGAGAATTTTACTGTATGTAAACGATGATTTCAATTCATCCTTTAAGTCTAACTTAAACAAAAATTATAACATACCAAGGTCTAATAGACCAAGGACAATAAAACAATCATCTTAGTTAACTGGGATAACACATTAAAAATGAAATTTGAACTGGTATTTGATTTAGGGCAGTCATTTCACAGTTTTGTTTTTATTAAGCTCATAATCCATTAAAATATCCTATATGTGTCTAGTTTTTTTTAAAATAAATGCAGTCCATTGAATAGTACATCAGACACTAATGAGGTACTATATGATGGCTAATTGAATTTAAATATAAATAAGTAAGTAAATAAATAAATAAATAAATGCAGTACTATATACTAATCTTTAAAGGTTCCATCTGATATATTTATTTCTTCCACATGAACTTAATGAGTTTTTTGATTCTATACATTACTATACAAGAGTACAATCTGTATAATTTCATGTCATCCACAATTTAGTCAGCATGCTTTATAAAAAATATTGTTTTTGTAGAAAAATAAGTTTTAATTTGTTTTTGTTTGGTTTACCCTAGATTGTATGAAACATGTATTTGTATATTGTAGCAGAATCTCAGTTTACTTAGTTTCTGAAGACTGATAGAATGTCTTTGCAAGTAAAGTTACTTACGTTCTGTTATAATCAGTTCCTTTTCTAAAAAAAAGACTTATTTACTGGGGGGGAGGGGCAGAGAGAGAGAGGGAGAGAATCTTAAGCACACTTTCTACTGAGCATGGAGGCTGAATTGGGGCTTGATCCTATGACCATGAGATGATGACCTGAGCTGAAATCAAGAGTCAGATGCTGAACCAACTGAGCCAACCAGGCACCCCCGTTCATTTTATTTTTTGAAAGAAACATTTTAAATCTTTCTTTTCTAAATGCCACTAGTGTTACATAATTTTAAATTATATAAATTACTGTAAGGTTTTGTTTCTTTCAGTTCTCTTCACCTTTATATTTTTAATTGTGTTTATATATTTTAAAGAAAAATATCTGGCATTAAAATATTGTATGCAAATATATCTTAAATTACTATACAAATATATTTGTTTTGTGTTAATAAAATTAAATGTAGATAGTTAAGTAATTCTCACTTTTTTAAATTGCATATGCTTTTGTTTGAATTTGTGATAATCCTACCTTTCTAATTTGTCCTACAGAACACACATATGTTCTCTCTCAACTGAAAGGAAACTTTCTTTGAGTAAATTAGAATTTATATACTAATTCTTAGAGTAGTATAGAAACATTTTCAACTATCAAATAAAAAGATTCCTTCCCCACACGGATAAGATGGTACATCTTCCATGTCAATATTCATTATTGATAAACTATGATATACTTTTAGAAAACTAGGTTTAAATGCTTATATTTTATATTTCTCTAAGATGTGCAACAATATTTTTAAAAGCAGTATATTCTCAGACATTTCTATAGATAGATATTTCTCTAGATTTGATAGTCCTTAATAGTTTATTTCTATTTGCTTATGAATTTCAATGATTACTTACCTTCCAGAGTTCTCAAATTTCAAATATTGTAACATATGAGAAGGATAAGACAAATTTTAAACTAACCCTCCTCAGTTGTAGGATACTTGAGTTCATACTTTCTTCTTGATCACTCACTTGTACAGAAATATTTTAACTTTCTAAGAGAAACATCTGCTGCTGATTTTCTTCTTTTGAGTTTTTTTCCAGGCAGGTAAGAGAGTCATAGAATGCAAAGCAGTACAAAGCACATGAGGAATTCACTTAACAGAACTGGATATAATTTAGGGCATGCACACTGGGGTTTCGCTGATCTCAAATGTACAGATTTATCTATTTCATCTTTCATAATGTCTTCTTTATTATACTACATATGGAAATGTCAATGAAAACTATTAAACTAGAAAATACTTTATGAAAGTCATTAAATGTTAGTTTGCATTACATTTCAATGAGGCATTATGGCTAAACTAAAGCACCGTTCATTATCTAGTTCAGTTTCTATGATACTCACTGGAAACTCTGTGGGCATCTCAAAGGTCATTTCTAATATACACCAATAACCCTTCAGGTTGGGAGAAAACCATCCCCCAATGGTGACATTATTACTTTCGTTCTGAGAAATAATGCATATCATTTTATCTGTAGTATAAGTCATAAAAAGAATGAAAAAATAAAAAATAAACTCAACTAATAAACAGGAAAATGTTCTGAAAACCTCTTTGAAACAGTCCAGTAGTGACTAAATTTTTTTAAAGATTTTATTTATTTATTTATTTGAGAGAGAGAGAGAGAGAGAGAGAGAGAGCGTGCACGCAAGTGAGCTTGAGCAGGGGGAGGGGCAGTGGGAGAGAATCTCCAGCAGACACTGTGCGGAGGGCAAAGCCTGACTTTGGGATTAATCTCAGGGCCCTAAGATCATGATCTGAGTGGAAATCAAGAGTCGGATGCTTAACCAATTAAGCCACCCAGGAGCCCCCAGAGTGACTAGAAAAAAAATTTTTTTAATAACTCTAGTGAGACAGTATCACAAGCCACGATTTTTTTTTCAAATTACTCTATAGGAAAATGCATGCTATCCTTTCCCATAAGTAATTTTTAAATAATACTTTCTAAATATATTAGAATTAGTTATCACTATATTCTAGAAACTAGACACAGATCCTGCTTTTAGGGGGCTTACAATGTTGTCAAAAAGATAGGGCAGGTCTCAAATCTGCTCAAACCATGAGTGAGGGGGAGGAAGTCTAACGGTAACCAAGTTTACCAAAAAGTATCAAGATTAACAGAATTGGGAACTTGATTATTTTTTCCCTCCCTACCTCCATAATCCCCCACCCTGTTCCTCAAATTCCTCATATCAGAGAGATCATATGATAATTGTCTTTCTCTGATTGACTCATTTTGCTTAGCATAATACCCTCTAGTTCTATCCACGTCCTTGCAAACTGCAAGATTTCATTTCTTTTGATGGCTGCATAGTATTCCATTATATATGTATATACCAGTGAAACAAGATGGGATTGGAAAGAAGACAAACCATAAGAGACTCTTAATCTCACCAAACAAACTGAGGGTTGCTCGGGGGTGGTGGGGGAGGGATAGGGTGACTGGGTGATGGACACTGGGGAGGCTATGTGCTCTGGTGAGTGCTGTGAAATGTGTAAGCCTGATGATTCACAGACCTATACCCCTGGGGCAAATACCACATGATATGTTAATTAAAAAAAAAGAATTGGGAACTTGAGAACTAAATTCAATTTTTAAAAAATAAATACATTTTTACATATGTTCTCTGTAACTGTAAAATTCTATCTACAACTATCACTATAGTAAGTACAGAATTGCAGAACATAAAAAACTGGTTAAAGGAATATTGATAAAAAATAAGCAATAGCTTATTTCTTAAAACATAGATGGTTTGGGGCATATTAAATATAAATGAAAAGATCAAGACAATTCATATAATTTCTCAAATTATAAAGAAATAGGCAGTTGTGTATAATCGTTTTATTAAAAAGTAGTTTATCTTACCTCTATTACCAGTTGCCGAAGAGATGGTGAAGCTACGGAATGTAGACTTGAGTTACCCCTTATGGGACTATGGAGACTAACATAAGCCACGACATTTCTCTGCAGAACCCTCTTGAAATCCTGAAACCAAAACAAACAAACAAAAAACCATTAAGTAAAAGTAACAGATTTTACTTTATCAGTTATGTGTTGAATAATAAATGCTCCCTACTTAAAATCATTACATTACACAACTACTGTTTTTAAAAATGTACTCTATTAGAATGTACAAAGATCATAAAAGGATTTTATTTTTTATTTTTTTTAAAGATTTTATTTATTTATTTCACAGAGGGAGAGAGATTACAAGGAGGCAGAGAGGCAGGCAGCGAGAGAGGGGGAAGCAGGCTCCCCGCCGAGCAGGGAGCCCGATCTGGGCCTCGATCCCAGGACCCCGAGATCATGACCTGAGCCGAAAGCAGAGGCTTTAACCCACTGAGCCACCCAGGTGCCCCATAAAAGGATTTTAAATAAAAGAGATAAGGAGTTACATATCACACATGACAAAATATCTTTAAGCATGTTCCTGAAGAAATTCAAATCTTGAAAGAAAATGTTCGTAAATGGCTAAGCTAGTATACGATTCAACTTTAGAGTACAGAATGGAAAGCTTGGTCTAGCCACAGCACTTAATTTTATAGTTACTGAATTAGAGAACAGACATGAGTAAACTACTTCAATGATTAATCAAACTAGGCCTTTCCTTTGAGACAATGAGCTAACTTTTACATGCAGCAGCTCTTTATTCTGAGCAAAATGGGACATAATACACCTTTGTTCCTGCACATATTACCTGAAATAACACCTGATACGTTTTATGCACATGAGTAGCATAAAATGATATCAGCAGAATAGTTCTTCTACTTCTTTGATGAGCCCTATCCCCTAGAACTAAAGATCGCTGAGCCTATTAATAAGGTGCTACTAAGACAGCCTTCTGTTATGTTCCTCTTTTTTTGCATAAATATTTAATGATTAGTCATCATGGTGACAATTCTATAGAAATGACCTAAAAACTGTCCTACTTCATGTCTTAGGACCTTACCTTTCTTCCTCTGACACTATGACATATAAGACAGCAAGAGCCTGTCTCCCTAGCAAATCAGCATGGGACTCCTATTTTAAGTTGAAAATTCAGCTACACCTCTGTAAGAGAGGTGAAGACATTTCATTTAAAATTAATAAAGGTTTTAAATGGACAGGAATGATGAACTGAAGCTTAAATATTCTACACATAACATTGTTTTTTAAAAAAATGTCCCTTTTTAAGAAAAAAAAGTCTCACAAGTGGTGTGGCAAAATAGAAGCTGTTTTACTTACACACTAGCACATAGACACTATATATGTTAGTCCATTCAACACTCTTGAGAACCTCGCATTAGTACATGCGCCGAGGAGTCAAGTCTTGGAGAAGTTAATCTCGCCTAACACCACAAAGTTTTATAGTAGAAAGAATTTGAAGTCAGACTTTCTGACTGTAAATTCTATAGTATTTCCACAGTTACCGTGAAAAATGAAGACTCTTCAAAAGAAGAAAGGATACTTTTCATTTAGTAAATGGTACTAATTTATTTAGAAATAGTACTAATTATTTAGTAAAATGTGATAATTTTCCTCAGGGATCAAGATCAGTATTGAGTCACTTCTATAATAACTCTATCACTATAAATCTCAGTTTTAAGTTTATTGACCAATACCACCTAATCTTTTTAATCACAACTATGGGTTTCAAGAGTTTCCTGTGCAAGCACAATTAAATAGGGCAGAATGACATGTCAGCAAGTATTTTCCTCACTTGTCTTCACTAGGAAATTAGGTTAGAGCATAAATTGATTTCAACCTAAAAGAAAATGTTTTGTTCTCAGGAGTAGATTTGGTAATAGTAGACAGAACAGGAAAAACAGTAGTTTTCTAAATTCCTTCTCAACCAGATGGTTACAAAATGGCTTCATGAACAGTATTGTAATAATCTTCTGACATATAGTAATTTTACATAGTACACTTCATGAGTCGATAATCAAATCTGTATGTTATTCACCATTTTCTTCACGCTTGTATCTTTGCCTACATAGTAGTGGAAAAAGTCAGAAAGTGACTGAACGGATAATTGGTTGCCAAACATGCAAACATACATACATACATAAAAATGTGAGGACAGAGGTCCCTACTATTTTTGAAGAGGAAGAGTCTTTTCTAACATAAATACTTTTCCCTATGGACTCCCACATTATAGGTTTTTTAGTTATTTTAGCTGTGTCTGCTGATAGAGAAAAATATAAAATTACCAAAAGATAAAATGAATTCAGTAAAACTTACAAATAAATTTATATTTTATCAAACACAAACGATCTCCTCAATTTTTTAATCTCCTCAATTTTAAAATATAATTGTCCACATACACACAAGGCCACATTATTGATCCAATTTACAGGCTGTGATGCTTGATGGTCAAATAAATTCAAAGACTTTTTGCAGTGCACTTCCTCATGCATAGGGGCTCAGGATAAATAAGTTAGGAACTACTCATGTTGGACAAGCCAACTTTCAGAACATAGCTTAGAACTATATGTGCTAATTTAGAATTAACATAAATTTAATGTGAAAGTTACTAGACAGATATGGAGAAGGCTGTATGATATAGAGGAATAAATTTTTGGAATTTGAAAATCTTTAAGACATGCTTTTTAAAATGCACCTTAATGTTGCAAGAAAACTAAAATACTGTTTTATGATGAAAAAATTCTGAAATACTAAAATCAGCCCAGATCACAAATATATTCCCCAAATTGCTTTTTAACTTATTTATGACTTTAAAGTAAGTAGTTTGGAATAAAAGTTTGAGAGGTTGGTTCAGCTATTACATTTTCCATCTAACTAAAATCTTATCATAAATTTAAAAAGTTTCTTTTAGCAGTAGAATTTACTCATTTGAATTAGTTCTTTTGAATATGAAACAAATATTCACACAATTTGAGTATGAAAAATATTCTAATTTGCAATATGTATATCTTGATAAATTTTACACTAAAATTTTTCCATTCTTAAGACTACTTTTCAAATTAAAAAGATACTTGCTATTTTGTGTATCTTTTTGATATATTCTTTGTGGTCAATAGAAATTTTATCTTTTTTTTTAATACTTAAATAAAAAATGAAATAGGAGAACTTCCCATTAGATATTTAGGGTTTTTTTTTTCTCCAAAGCTGAGATAGTAAATAAACTAGAATATCAAATAGTTTTATTTTCCTAGATAAAACTGTAGGATTTTTTTTTTCCTACATTTTTGGACTAACCCTCCTTTTTAAAAAAATCATCAATAGAATAAGAGTTTTAAAATGTTTTCATTGTTTTTAATATGTCATCAATTCAATTATTATTTGATATATCCCATTAAAAATATAGTACATCCATCTGTGAAACACAGACCTATCAAACGCATTTGAAACTTAAACATTCCAGTGGTATTCTAACTATGACTCATTGCATATTAGATTTTATTTGGACAAAGTCTTCCTAAGGGAGTTTAGGTAGGTAGGTAGGTAGGTAGCTTAATAGATTTGTAGGAAAGAAGGAACAGAGAGATGGAGGTGTAAGAATAGACGGAAGATGCAGTAGAGGGAGTGAGAAGGAAGGAAATCACTATTTTGAGGCCAATCTACATATTAATATGGTATGATGCTAAGGTAGTAGATATTTAACATAGGAGACTATTTTCTACTTCCAGATAATTTCCAGAAAGTTAAAAAAAAATGTTTGTATGTGTTACCTGATCTTTTCTTCTCCAGTAACTATCAACCTAAGGAGAAACAATAACCAGGTAAACACAACTGTGAGTGTATCAGAGTCTGTACGTCTGGGAGAAACAAGAGTAAGATAGTTGCAGATCATACACAACGCACTGGGGTCTAATCCCCCCTCATTCTTATAGGTGATCTCAGCAAGTTAGCAAATAGGACAGCTTGGTTGAAAGGCACATTCTTATCCCTGGCTTCAGAACTTTATTTTGTCAACTTTAGTCGAAAAGAGAGAGTGCATGAGAGCAGGAAGAGCATAGTAATTAATGTGCATTTACCTCTCCCCATTCATATGAGCCAATATTCCCAAAAGCCGTTCCTCCCCATGAACAGAAAACAATTGTGCGGTCTGGTCTCCACCCTTTCTTAACTCTTAACATCAAGGCCCGGATAAAAGCAGTGATTACGGCAGTGCTGCTGGCCCATTCTTGTCCATGAGAACCGTACACGCTATGATGGTGGCTGCCAACTATGATATACCGGTCTGGAAATAGAAGGAGGCAAGGGCCATTAAAACAAAATATAAACCTTAACAATAAATTTGATGACATTTACATAATCCCATTGCACAACTGAGCACCAATTATGTAAAATTGTCCTAATAATTAAGACTACTTTAACATTTTTCACCCACTGTCTTGATTCACACATCTGTGTATATCAAAGCAGAGGCAGCTGCTGAACTCAATTATGATTCCAAAGCTTAGATCCATATTACTGTCCTTTGCAACATGCATATTAATTAATGAAGTATACAAATATGCCACAATGAAAGCTTTATCTAACATTTTTCCAGAATCATAGTGGGAAGTGCCCTGTAAACAATGCGTGTATGCTCAGTAAATATTAATGAACTATTAATACATATGAGGGAGCAGTTATTCAGTAGCTGTAAATATTAAATAATGTGGTAGTCATATATGGATTTTGAAATAAATGAAGTATTTAGGGAATTACAGCTTCCAGTTTATAGTCTTAGCTCCTCTCATTTCCCTGAAGGAAAAAAAATCAACATCAAAAGTCATCCAACTACTGTAAAACTTTTCACATAGTTCACAAAATCATAAAAAATCCATTAGACACAACATAAAAAGATCTCCATGACACATGGATGGGGTCTGCTCAATTTACATTACTGAGTATTATCAATAATAAGGTAGAATAAAACTCTTATCGCCAGAGTTTCCTCTGATTGTGTTGCCACCGAATGTTACTGGTATAGATCTATATTTATTTTTTTATTTTTATTTTTATTTTTTTAAGATTTTATTTATTTGACAGAGCGAGAGAGGGAACACAAGCAGGGGAGTGGGAGAGGGAGAAGCAGGCTTCCACCAAGCAGAGAGCCCAATGGAGGGCTCAACCCCAGGACCCCGTGATCATGACCTAAACCGAAGGCAGACACTTAACAACTGAGCCACCCAGGCAACCCCAGATCTATATTTATTCCACCAAGTAGTCCGATACATGTGTGTAAAAAGATTTCCTCACTGAGTATCATTGTATTCAGAGATATCCCATAGCTCAGTGCTGCATGCAGACTTTGAAGGCAGCCTGTTTGGGTTTGGGTCCAGGCTATTTGATTTACTAGTTGTGTGACCTTGGAAAGTATATCTAAGCCTTGATGCCTTGATTTCTGCAAGTATAAAAAGAATATACAAATACCACATACATCATTCACTTTCTCTGAGTTTTAAATGAGTTACTAAGTGTAAAGCACTTTGAACAGTGTCTGACACATAATAATACTTGTGTGTGGAATAAATGAATTACTCCTTTACTTCATGGCATCAAAAAGCTATTTGACGGGAAATCATTGCATGAAGTTATTTTAGTTTTCCACACTGATTTTAGACCTAGCAATGAATTTGATCTGCCAACATTTTATCAAAATGTAATTAATGGTATATTCAGGGTGGTTGCAAATGTTGAAACTCAGGAAATTTATTTACTCATCTCCCAGATGTGTGTGAAAGTTCTGCTTGGGATTATCTGTATTCTAGATAAACCATATCCAAAAGCCTTAATGATTGTTTCTAATTTTCAGAGCCATTAAATAAGAAAATCATGTGAATGAACAGCCAATATTTTCATGTAGAATTCAAATAAACAAAATTTGGGAAGCTTTGCTTATTATACACTGAAGAATACTACTGGTAAATTGATTTTAAGAAATTGATTTTTTTCTATATTGAATTTCAATTAGGAAAGGTCTTTTACCCTCCAGCTAGCATAGTTTTGTACAATTTGCCTTTTCTGTAAAAACTAGTATATGTAGCAATGATGATAAATATTTCTGGTGCTTCAATTAGAGATTCTTATGATAGAAATTTGTTGAAATAGTTGAAATGCAGCCCATGACAATTTCCAAACCCATTTATATCTTGTATTTAAAGACATTAAAATCAGAGTTTGTTCAATATTGCTACTGTAAAGAAATCAGAGAAAATATGTACCTTCCATAAGTTTTCTAAGAGTTGGCTGGCAAGAAACTTGGGGAGATGTAAAACTTGATCTCAAAGTATCTCTGGGTTATCAATTACAGGGTCAATTTGACTAAAGTTGAGGAGAAAAATAATTCTCCAAGGAGAAATGGGGTAAATATCCCAACCTATTTAATAGAAGGGGCTCAAGTGTGCCAACCAGACTGCCACATTCTACCTTGTATGCCAAGGACTCAGACAGCAAGATGTGGCTCAGCCTTACAATGCATTAGGAAGTGTTGCTATGAATCTCTTAATTGATATAGCTAGTTTTACTTTTTTACCCTGAATAATATTATCTGAAGATGCCATGAACATCTCAGAGCAAGGTGTAAAATTATTTAAAATTTAGCCAGGTGATCATTTTCAGAAGCATCTTCAAAACCTAAAGCCACACAGACATTAGGCAGAACTGTCAGTGGACCAAGGGTCAGAGAAAGAACATGGGTTAGCACTGAATGATTAGATTTTGGAGATTAAAAAAAAAACTTTTATTTTCTTATTTTTATGTTTTTTAACATTTTTTATTTATTTATTTGACAGAGAGAGAGAGATCACAAGTAGGCAGAGAGGCAGGCAGAGAGGAGGAAGCAGGCTCCCTGCTGAGCCAGAGAGCCCAATGCGGGCCTTGATCCCAGGACCCTGAGATCATGACCTGAGCCGAAAGCAGAGGCTTTAACCCACTGAGCCACCCAGGCACCCCTTTTACTACCTTTTTAAAGACACCATTAAAACTAAAATATTTTCTTTCTTAAGAGGTCCTTTCTTGATAAAAGTAAAAACTCCAGGGGTTATATTATAGTGAAGAAGAAAAAGCAAACAAACAAAAAAACACTGGTTTTTGTAGCTTTTCTTCATGAGGCACATACCAATTTAACAAATCTAAACTCTGTTTTCTCATTTTGTTTTTTTGTTTTGTTTTGTTTTCCCTTATACTTTCAACTTTGATTTATTTTTGAAGAGAGTAAGAAAGAGAATAAAGCCTGACTTCTTGGTTTCATACTGACTCACTCTTAGTGTGGTATGAACTAGTTACATCTAAAGAAGGAAATGAATTTAATTATGCTCTCATATTGTTATAGACCATTTTCTTGTGGGTTTAATAGTTTATAAATACATAGAGAATCTCAGCCCTACTTACCTGGAGATGTCAAGCCCTTTAAATATCCAACAACATTAGTAACTGTTTTGAATTTTGTAACTGTCTGAACTTGCATGTTGACAATTCTTTCATCTGAAAAAAAAATTAAGATTTTTTTCCTATATTCTATCATTTTTTCTTAAAAAATTCAATTTATTTAATAACATTAACAAAAGAATTCCAAACAGTTGAATTTTTTTAGAAAATCAAAGTTACACCTTTTGACAAATACCTATTCAATGCTTTGTGTCAATTCTATTTTAGGTACTTGTGATACAATGATGACTAAATTACCATTGCTTGCCTCACAGAACTGCAAAGCTATAAAGAGGAAGTCTAAACTCCACACCCCAGAGCTACAGTAAAGTTCAATATGAGTATCTCATATTGAAGATATGAGGGAGATGTGGAAGATCTCAGGGAGATGTGGATAACTCATATGTAAAAAAATACACACCAGATAAAAATACTTCCAAAGAAATTTAAGTACTTTTCTAGCTTCAGAAAAAAGAACACGTGGAAGCTAATTTAACCTTTCCTGTATGACTCATTATTACATTACCACATTGAAAACTGTAAAGCATTACAGAATTAAAATAATTAAAAGATATACATATTTCCAAATATTTCAGTCTCCATTTTTCACCTGTGTTGGTTGGTTTCTCACCTCTATTCTAAATCTCCACCAAATTGCTCTGCCTCTTTGAGTTCTTGTATTCTTGCCTGATATTCAAAAATTTCAGCAACAAATGAGGCAAAGACACCAATCAGGAGATACTTCAGTCACAGTCCTGAACCCATCCTTGAAGGCCTTTAGGGGTGACATGTATTAATTCTATATATGATGGATCCTGGGAAGCCTGGGGGTAGGAGGTTTCTAGGAGAGGTTCAAGGGAAGCCAGGAGGTTCTGCTGGGGGGGATGGAAGTGGCAATTAGAAAGCAGCTAATGGAAAGTAGCTGAGCTATACTCACAGGCCTTCAAATGTCACTTATTTCCACTAGGTGAAAATTGTTATGATAAATAAGTTTCTTCTTTCCTTGAATGTACCCTTTCTAACAATTTAAATGGGAAATAAGTATCCTGAATTTGTTAAAATTAAAACTAAAACAGGAGTAAAGATGCCACGAGAGAATGCCTGAGCACCTCATAAATGAGAAACAGAAATCAGGTGTAGAGCCTGAGTACTGTGGTTTTAAGTTAGGCGCTATGCATTTGTGTTTGTTTTAGATTAATATACTTAGTTTTTCACAGAAGTTTCAGATATACAGAAAAATTGATTGGAAAGTACAAAGTTCCCAAATATTCAATCTCTCTCTCCCGCTCCTATTAACACCTTTCATTAGGGTGATCTGTTCATTATCATTGATAAGCCAGTATTAATACATACTTATTAACTGAAGTTCATAGTTTACCTTAGGTTTCACTGTTTGTGTTATACATACAATGGGTATTGACAAATGCATGAGGACATATGTCCAACATTACTGTATCATACAGAATAGTTTCGTTGCCCTAAAAATCTCCCGTGATTTACCTTTTCATCCTTCCCTTACTCCCTCCTTATTGAAACCCTGGCAACCACTGATCTTTTAAATTTCTCCATAGTTTTCCTTTTTCCAGAACATCAGATAGTTGGACTCATGTGTTTATTTTTTTTGTTTTGTTTAGTTTTGTTTTAAGGTTTATTTATTTATTATAGATAGATAGCAGGTAGGAGGGGGCAAAGGGAGAGGGAGGAGAGAATCTCAAGCAGACTCCCCTCTGAGCATGGACTCCTATACTGCTGGATCTCACCACACTGAATCACGACCTGAGTCAAAATCAAGACAGAGCCACCCAGGAACCCCTCATGTTTGTCTTTAATGTTTAATTCCTTGTTCTATATTTGTTCCAAATAGTCCAGATAGTGAGCTTTAGATAAGAGACTCATTACTTTATAGTTTTTAAAAAATCTTTCCAGACTATCTTTCAGTTATATATGGATGAAAAAAATATTCTCTGATATTGTAAGGTTCTTTTTTTCCCCCTAATTCAGAAGTGAGAAAACCTTACAAGATATAAACACTACTGCTTGGAATATTTCCTTGCATTAATATAGTGTCTTACGACTTATAACAATAGATATTTTCATTTGTATACACTAAGTCTCATTGGATCTCACTGATTCTTGAAATAACCAAGTGAAATAGGTTCTATTATCTTTATTAAATAAAGCACATGGAGTAGAACAGGGACTCAAACCCAGGTCTTCATATATATAACATTTCCAGCTAAATGGTAAAGTCTCATTCTAAGACTCCATTTCTCTCATTATGAGATATTCTTCATATATATAAAGAATAAAAAATAATACAACATACTATGATGATCCACATCTAGTTTTAAGATATTATTTTACTATAGTTACCTGGTTGATTTCCTTTTTCAGTAACAAATATGATCTTGTGGGCACCTGGGTGGCTCAGTGGGTTAAAGCCTCTGTCTTCAGCTTAGGTCGTGATCTCAGGGTCCTGGGATCGAGCCCCGCATCAGGCTCCCTGCTCAGCGGGGAGCCTGCTTCCTCCTCTCTCTCTCTGCCTGCTTCTGCCTACTTGTGATCTCTCTCTCTCTGTCAAATAAATAAATAAAATCCTTTAAAAAAACCCCAAATATGATCTTGTGAATTTGGTTATTACCCTAAGGTTAATGTTAATCATTTCAGGTTTTGTTATATAGATTTAGATAATATTGAGAAATTGATAAGTAGATATGGGTAGACATGGGCATTAGCACATAAAAATAAATCAATGTACTCTAGTATTTTATAGGCTTTGACATTTGACAGTAATTATTTTACCTCCTTTTTTTTCACTTAACGTTATGTTTTTCATAACTTTCCATGAAGGTAAATGGATCTGAGTCATTCATTTAAACTGCTAAGCATATTTGGTGGTAGGATCAATCCCCAGTTTATGTTCTAGTTCTGTTACTGAACTCTAGTGTGGTTATGTCCAGATTTTTAACATTACAAAGTGGCAAAAAAAATGTGTTAGTTTTTTTTTACATTTCTTTTGCACATGAGCCATTTTTTTCTCCAATTAGATAACTAGAAGTTGTGGATTATAATATATGGGTATCTTCATCTATAATAGGTACGGAGAAATTGCTCCGCAGAATTTCTTTTAATTTTGATAATCTGATGGGTATAAAAATCTTGTTATTGGTTTAATTTGCATTTCCCGGATTATTAGTAAGGTTCAGCAATTTTTTATTTTTATTTTTTTAGTATTTTATTTATTTATTTATTTTTGCGCACGTGCGCGTGCGTGCATGAGAGAGAGAGAGAGAGAAAGAGAGAGAGAGAGTAGGCAAAGCAGCAGAGAGAGAGGGAGAAGCAGGTTCCCCCTGAACAGGGAGCCCAATGTGGGACTAGATCCCAGGACCCAACTGAGCCACCCAGGTGCCCCAACAATTTTTTATATGTATATTCATAATCTAAGTTTTTTATTCATATTCTTTGACAATTTTCCTTTGAGTTATTTATCATTCTGGGTATTTTTGTGGGGGTTTCTTATTCAGAATATTATTCTCTTATTATATGTACAACAAACACTTTTCAGTCTGTGGTTTATATTTTCTAGATATTTATTTTATTTTAAATATTAATATGGTCAAATTTAATAATTTAAGATTTTCCTTGAGTACCTGTGGGGCTCTTAAATTTTTATTTTTTGTTTAAGAAATACTTCCTTGGGGCGTCTGGGTGGCCCAGGGGGTTAAAGCCTCAGCCTTCAGCTCAGGTCATGATATCAGGGTCCTGGGATCGAGCCCCGCATTGGGCTCTCTGCTCAGCAGGGAGCCTGCTTCCTCCTCTCTCTCTGCCTGCCTCTCTGCCTACTTGTAATCTCTCTCTGTGTCAAATAAATAAAATCTTTTTTTAAAAAAAGAAACACTTTCTTATTCTAATATCATGAAAATGTTTTTCAAATATTTTAAAACTGAATTTTCAAATTCATGTTTTTAATCCAGTCAGAATACATTGTGAAGTAGATATTCAATATTACTTCTGTGTTATGGACACCCAATTGTTCACAAATGCTTTATTAAAGATATTTGAGGATTGCATTAGGGTTGAATTAAATAAATGAACTCATTTGAGGGAACTATATTGTGTCTTTTGTCCATAAACATTGTATGCCTCACTATCTTAGTTGCTTTTTAGGTCTCTCAATAAAGTTTTATATTTTGTTCCAGAAAAGTTTTGAAGAACTATTATTAAATTTATTTTTATGATTTTCCTGCTATGATAACAATATATAATATTTATAACTTTTTCTATTGTGCATAAGCATGGTATTTAATTTCTTACCTTGGTTGTAAAATGAGCCTTCTTATTAACCTCCAGTTACTTACTAGTTGTTAACTAGTTGTTAACTAGTGGTTAACCACTATACTAGTTGATCTATAGAGTTTTTATTTTTGTTAGTTTCAATTTAGACAATTACTTACCAAAAAAAGAGTTTTGTTTATTCTTTTCAAATTTTATAACTTTCAACTATTGTTCTCATCTTGTGTCGGATTGCCAGTGCTGTGTGGAATAAAAGCAATGAGAGCCATGTTCCCCGATTCTTACTCCTTACTTTGTGTTCTTCACTTTAAAAAGAATGTTTCTCAGATTTTATTTTTAAAAGAAAAACAAACAAACAAACAAATGATATTTGTTATAGGTTCCTGGAAAGTTCCCTTTCAAATTAAGGAAGAACGCTTCTGTTCTTACTTTGCAAGCACATTTTACCATAAACAGATGTTGAATCATCTTTTGAGATAATTGTAAGGCTTTTCACTTGACTGTTAAAAAATGCATATATTCCTGAAAAAGTTCTACTTAGTCATGATATGCTTTTTGTAATTGGATACTAATATTTTTAGGATATTTGCATAAATAAGATATTGGCTAACAATTTTACTTATCATTTATCCTTATCTGATTTTGGTATCTGGATTACACAACATCACAAATATTTAGGGATATTTGCTACTTTTCCTGAATTTTCTAAGAGTTTATATGAAGCATAGGGATTAACCATTTTACAAAAGAGTGTTAGAATTCATCCATAAACTATTTGGTCCTCATATATTATGTGTGGGGTGGGGAAAAGGGGTTCATTATCAGTTAGTGTACATTTTTATTTCATTAATATTTTCAAATAAATATTAATGGTTATGATAGTCAAATTTTAACATGTTTATTTTTTCTAAATTTACTGCATTTAGTTGTTCATTCTATTCCTGTGTTTACCAAAAAATGAAAAGAAAAAAAAAAAAAGAAAATCACTGCCATGTATCTGGGATTTTTTTGTCTTTTGTCACATTAACTCACTCATCTTTTTTTTTCTTTATCAGTTTTGCTAGATGTAGCTAAATTATTAGTATTTTCAAATGGGATTTATAGATCTTCATTATATATTTTTTCCACTTCAATACTGTGTTCTATGCTTACCATTACCTTTGCTCAATTTTAACTGGATGCATTTAAGGCTACAGATTTTTTTAATATAGATGTAGTATATTAATTTTGACATATAGTCTTATTACCTTACAATCTAAACTTTAGAATTTTTGCTATCATTCTTTCTTTTTTTAAACACTATTTTTTTGAAAGTCTGCAAGTTTAAAGTTTGCAAGTTATTTATTTAAAGATTCATTTCTTTTGGGCGCCTGGGTGGCTCAGTGGGTTACAGCCTCTGCCTTCGGCTCAGGTCATGACTCAGGGTCCTGGGATCGAGGCCCACATTGGGCTCCCTGCTCGGCGGGGAGTCTGCTTCCCCCTCTTTCTCTGCCTGCCTCTCTGCCTCCTTGTGATCTCTCTCCCTCTGTGAAATAAATAAATAAAATCTTTAAAAAAAGAAAGATTCATTTCTTTTGAGAGAGAGAGAGAAAGAGAGCAGGGGGAAGGGGAGAGGGAGAGGAAGAGAGAGAATCTCAAGCAGACTCTGCACTGAGTCTGAGGTGGGGCTCAATTTCAGGAGCCTGAGACCATGAACCAAAACCAAGAGTCAGACACTCAACTGACTGAGCCACCCAGGCACCCCCCCATCATTCTTTCTATAATACGTACATTAGTTCAAATAATTTTTTAAGTATTCAAATATAAGGTATGTGTTACTATTGATATCTAACTTAATTATGGACAGAAAGCAAGGTCTGTAAGCTATTGATTCTTTGATATTATAGGTGATTTGTTTTGTAATCCTGTATAATCCTGTACATCTGATAGAGAATATACATTTTAATAAAATGTTCCAAACAAAAATATGCATCCCTTATTATATGAGTGCAACATCTCATACATATGCCCAGTAGATCAAGCTGGAAAAATGTGTGTTTATAACTTTATTAATTGTTCTGTATAATTTCTCTATTATTGAGACAGGTTAAAGTTTCCCATATGATTTGTCTTTATCAGTTGTCTTGGTAAAACTATCAAATTTTTCTTTGTGTATTTTTAGACTAGTTTCATGCATTCAAGCTTGGAGTTGCTGTATCTTTCTGATTTCTATATAGAATATGTAGAACAATTATTCTTCATATCTTCTCTATCTGAATTTTTTTCCTAAACTCTTCATCCCCACCTCTCCTTTGATATTAATAAGATTATTCCATCATTCTTTTGCTTAGTATTTCTCCAGTATATACTTTCTCAGCATTGCATTTACTTTTGCCAGGCATCCCAGGGGCATCTCTGGCTTGGGGACAATTTTTATGCAAATTTCTTGGCTTGCAGTTTCTGTACTACAATAGTAGTGGAAATTCTGAGCTAGAGTTTTGGATTTCTAAATACAGATTTTTTTTTTCATCCAGAGCTCAGATAAAAGAAAGCTTTCCTCCACCAGTGGGTGAGTTCCTTTCTAGTCTTCCTACTACCCCCATGGTCCTGCATTTATATAGGAATGCTAGTTACAACTCCCTGCTCCCTGTAGGCATATAACTGTCCTCTGTCCTCATGTATTGCTATATTCCCACTCTAATTTACCAGAATACATAACTTCCCAACACCAGGAAACCACAGGGTAAACTCTTTTGCTTATTTCTTTGATTTTTTTGTTCCATCTCATTTCTGCTTCTGGATATTTGACTTTTCATTTTTAATAGTTGCTTTTTTAAATGCTTTTTCTTCTATTTCATAGCATCCTCAACATTTGTATGGAAGCATATCAAATATTTTATCCAGTCCTTTTTACATCTTGAAGTCTAAGATTCCTATCTAGAAGATATGCAGAGATCTGAAAAAGTAAGACAATCTTTTGCTCGGAGGAGGATGCTATATTTACACTGGATCCTCCCAACTGACAGAAGGACCTTCTTATGTATCATTATGCAAGGACCAGATGGACATAATGCAAAAATATAGCAAAAATATCTTTTTCATCTATTTATTTGCATCCCCATTCATGATATTGATCCTAATACATATTGTTTTATAATATTCCATGCCCATATCTGAAAACAAACATGCATAGTCTGTTTCCCTTCATGAGAAGCAACACCATGATCATACTCCACTTTTAACATGAATATCTGCAAAACCTTGGATAAACTCTCATGACACATCTATTGCTGTTGGCATTGCTAATTTAAATAATCCATTGGTAAGGCAATATTACTCTTCATAGCAATAAGAGTAGCAGTTCTGTAGCTTGGAATTTATTCTACAAGAATAATTGAATTCTTCCCAGTATAATCGATAATAGCAATTACAAAAAACAGCGTCAATATCCCAAACAGGGAAATGACTTAGAAAATTATGATAAAATGTGTGCCTGTTAAAATGTAAAAATACTATGTAGATACATGGATACCCTATATGTGAAAAAATAGAATACCAAGAGATATAGATAATGACTGAACTTAGGTAAAAATGTGTGTTTACAGATGAAATATTAAAAAGGACAGATAAATAAATGAAACCAAAACTAGGTTAGGAAGGCCTCCCAGGGTCAGCTGGGGTGAAATATTATTTTAAAAAGGCTTGAACAAACCTGAACCCTTGGATATTTATTCTCTTCTATTTCCCAGGGATGATGGGAACTAAAACTAAGGTGACCATCATTCCCTATTGTTCCACCATGTAACACCAAATCCCTGAACACTGAGGCTGCCTGGGGAACTGTTAGAAAATGAGAGAGGTTTAGACTAGTTCCATAGTATCTGGGGACATGATGACTCCCATTATGCAAACCCAAAAAGATATGAATCGGGGTCGGACTCCAGCTCCGCCCTCCTATAAGTCATAGAGGGTAGCTAATACCTCAAGAGCAATGTAAATTCCCAAACTAGAATACCTAGATATCTGGTTGTGAGCTCTACAACCACACAAAAGAAACATAATGATCTACCTAAAGTAAACATACTTGAAGGAAACATACCTAAAGTAAACATATTGAAACACACAACACATGAATTTAAAAATGAGCATTATAATTAAATGCAAGAACAGAAGGGAATCCATTAGCAAAAACAAACAACCAGAAAACATTTTTTAAATTTTTTAAAAGATTTTATTTATTTATCTGAGAGAGAGAGAGAGAGAGCATGCATGAGAGGGGTGAGGTCAGAGGGAGAAGCAGACTCCTCACTGAGCAGGGAGCCTGATGTGGGAGTCGATTCTGGGACTCCAGGATCATGACCAGAGCTGAAGGCAGTTGGTTAACCAACTGAGCCACCCAGGCACCCCAGAAAACATTTTTAAAAAGAAGAAATAACAGATAAGGAAACAGAGTAATTAAAAGAAATATGACAATAGATAGGATGAGTAGAGATGGTAAGTAATACATAGATATGACTGACAATTGAATTCAAGAGCAATACCAGATGAGCATTTTTTCCAGCAACCACAGAAAAGTATAAAGAGAGAAAATAGGAAAGTACAATTAAAATTCACGGTGGATAGAAATAGGATTTCTAGAAACAACAGCAGAAGAAGAAAAATAAATGGAAGGGAGAAAATATTTAAAGAAATAATATTTTTCCAGAAAAAGGGAAAGCTACATCTATATATTTTCTTTTATTTTTGTTTTGCTTTTGTTTTTTAAAGATTTTGTTTATTTAACAGAGAGAGAGCATGAGCAGGAGCACGAGCAGGGGGAGCAGCAGGCAGAGGGAGAAGCAGGCTCCCCACTGAGCAAGGAGCCCGATGCGGGACTTAAGGCTACACTTAACTGACTGAGGCACCCAGATGCCCCACATCTATATATTTTATAGCGAAGTTTAAAACCATGAAAGACATAGAGAAAAATTCTGAAAGACGCACATTTCTCACTGTTAGTGAAAAGATTTACAAACATGGAAAAAGAAAAAACTAGGTATTGATAGATCCTTTTAGTTTTCTAGATAGATATACATAGATACAAAAACAAATAAAAATATAATCTATATATACATATATATTTATACAGATTTATGTTAAAATATATTAAAATATATTTTCCTAGTTTTATTTACTAAGAAGTACAGAAATAAGTAACACTCCAATAGCTAAGAGCACATCTGGAATCCACATCTTGTTTTATAGATACCATTCTCTACTCAAAGGAACTAGAACTCTTTGGAGAAATGGCTAATAACAGCGTTGGGGCCGGGGACTACAAAATAATTTGGTATATCAAATTTTTGCTATCTCAAAAAAGGAAATTTTCAAAGAATCATGAAAATATGCCAATAGACAGAACCTAGGTTAAAGGTGATATTTTGGACTTTGAGTATAAAAAAAAAAGTGGTACTGAATTATAACCCATTGAATAAATTAAGGATATAAATCCTAATTATATATAGTCAACTGATACTATATGTATAAATAAACACCCAAACAAAAAGGAAAAAGAGAACTCTTCTTTACAATAGAGTGTCAACTAAAAAAGCAGAAGGGATGGTGAACTTGGAAAGTTGCCGCTGGCATCATCTTGGTAATGACTAATTGGACATAAAGCACAAATAAACATTTAAACTAGTGGGTGGACATAAGAGGGTGTGTGAGCAGGATCTTTGCAATGACTTCAAATGATTGTTAATTGTAAAAGAAAAAAATTTAAAAATAATAACTTCAAGGAGAAGACCTCACAGATTTTCAATTAATTTAATTGAATTATCAAAATTAGCCTTGCCAGTAATGGGACAAAGTGGTATCAGCAATCGCGAAAAAACAGTCTCACTCTGTAATATTGCTGCTAGAGATGCAGAGGTTGAAATCATTCATGGGAAAACATCAGCTAGACCCAGACTGGGGAACATTCTGCAGATAGCTGGTATGCAAGCTTCAAACTTGATAAAGCAAAGTGAAAATTAAGTAGAGACTGAGACGATTCCAGGCTTAAGGAAATAGGACACTTGATAACTCCCAACACATGACCCTAGTTTAGATCCATTTGCTATTTAGGTCATTACTGAAACAACTGGCAAAATTTGAATGGGGCCTTTGGAGTGCTCGGTAGTAAGTATCAATGTTTCATTCCTGATTGTGATGGTTGTGCCGTCTGTGTATAGAAAATGTCACCGTTTGTGGGAGAATTCAGATGTGATGGTTCATCATGTCTGTAGCTTGCTCTTAGGTAGTTGAGAAAAAAAATTCTTTTTACTATTCTTGAAGCTTTTCTGTAAGCTTGCATTTATTTCAAAATTAAAAAAAATACATTTGAAATTAGAAAATCCTGGATAACATTTAGATGCCGTTTATTATTTAAAACGTCAATGCATGTGTATGTGTGTATGTATTACTACTTGAAGATAACATTTCCGGCTCACATTTGCCAAATGTTTTCTGTCTTTCATGCTTCAAAGTTTGATGGCAGCTTTAAATTTGATGTGTGAAGTTCAAAAGATTTCAAGATGACAAAAAATGTGTTCCACTCAGAGAACATTTGTACTCAAATAGCGTGAGGAGTGCCAGAGCTGAAACATAAAAGTAGTTGCCTCTCTCTAGTCCTTAATTTCATCACGTGCAGAGAAAAATACTGCAGAAGTTCTTTTCCAGTGATAAGTCTTTCTTGCATTTTTATTGCTAGTATGAAGACTCCACTAGTTCTCATCTCTCTCATCATAGCTAGCAAGGCTTCATCTCCACCTGCCCTGTGCATGAGCATGACCCAATAGCTAGGAAAAACCCTAACCTTATTTAGAGAGATTTGAGGACTAAAAATTGCTGCTAACTCTGAGTCCTAATTCCAATAAATAGGCTTTTGTTGGTTTCTTAAACACAGTTCTTGCTAGGATTCCTAATTTTAATTGAGTATTTCATTTTGTGTACCTGACTCTTTTTTTAGCTACCTGACTCTAGAAAAGAACTTCTAGGTTTGGGGCTATGATTTGTTCTCTTTATTTTTCAATAAAAATTGGAACTAGGGTGAAGTCTAGAGTCATGCTTTCGATGACTGGGACTTAATAAATTGCTAGCATCTTTCCTAAATGCCAACTGGTTCCCAAAATATCTGAGTATAAACTGCTTCTGGATTCTATGTCCTCACAGCTTGTATAGCTTTTCGAGGGCTCCATTTTTCTAAATGATATCTCCCTATTGTCAAATGGTTTCTGAACCAATATTATTGATTGACACCATAAGCTCTAGACCAAGGGTCTTATTCAAAATATTTATCAAAATATTTATGAACTGATCCAGCATACATGCTGAGCAGTCATAATGCATTGGCAGCAAGTCATTGGAGTGCTCACATCAGCAAATAAAAACTGATATCATCAGACCTGCCCCAGAGACTATGTTCTTCTTGCCATCTTGTAACTTTCTCAGGAGCTCCATTTCAGTCTATCCTTCAGGGAACATCACTTTATACAAGAGTTCTACACAAGCAAGGGGTGCCTGGGTGGCTCAGTTGGTTAAGCTTCTGACTTTGGCTCAGGTCATGATCTCAGGGTCCTGGGATTAAGCCCTATGTCTGGCTCTATGTTCAGCAGGGAGTCTGCCTCTCCCTTTCCCTCTCTTCCTGCACCCCCCATACATGCTTTCTCTCAGAAATAAATAAAATCCTTTTTATTTAAAAAAAAAAAGAGTTCTACACAAGATGTTTACACAAGTTCTAGTCCTAAGACACAACTAGGTTCACTATGTCCCACCTCACCTGATATTATATGTCTTACCATATCCTGAAGAGTGACAATAACACTAGCTACCAAAAAAAAAAAAAGTTCTTTAAAACTTTTATCCACTCAATACAGTAATGAGTTTTCTAATAGAAACTTTAAGAATTTCAAGTTTGTTGAAAAGAAAAAGGACAGAGGAACTAGTTAAATAAAATCACAAGGAAGCATCCCACAAATCTAGAATGTAGGACATTCAGGACAATAAACTTGATCCTATAGATCTAAGTGTAAAGAAAAGAAAAAGAGGATCATACTAGATTAGAAGGAATGCAATTTGTAGACCTGGCTTGGATCTTGCTTTGGAAAAACCCACTGTAAGAAATTTGGGTAACTGGTAAAACTTAATATAGTTTGTATATTAAATAAGGTAAAGTTTACTATCATGAAAAAGGGGAGATATTTAATTAGATAAATGCATTTCAAAATAATATGTATAGTATGATCTCTTTTTGGTAAAAAACAAAACAAACAACAACAACAACAAAAAAAATCCCTCTAAATGTGTATATAAAAAATCTAGAAGGATTTATATTAGTATTGATAGTGATAATTACTGGGTGATAGGAATGTGTTGTACACTGAACCATTTGTCTTCAAAATCATATGTTGAAGCCCTAACCCCCAGTGAAGTTGTATTTGGAGATAAGGCCTTTAAGGAGATAGGGTTAAATGAGGTCTTAAGGGTGGGAATTTAATCTGATAGGACTGGCATCTTTATAAAAAAGAGAAAGAAACACCACAGGTTTCTTACTCTCTTTATGTGTACACAGAGAAAAATTCATGTGAGGACACAGAGAAGGCAACCATCTGCAAGCCAGGAAGTGAGCTCTTATCAGAAAACAAATTTTATTGGCACCATGAACCTGGAGCTCCCAGCCTCCAGAACTGTGAGAAAAACCAATGTCTCTCGTTGAAGCCACCAGGTCTGTGGTATCTTGTTACGGAAGCCCAACATGATTCATACAGAATGTGTTGATTTGCTTCCCTGTTTTTGCTCATCTCTCTTTTCTAACTCTTAGCAAACATTAACTGCTTTTGTAGTAATAGAAATTAAAGAGAAAAGTAAAGTTTCCAAATCTGTGTTAGTACTATCAAATTTTTGTTCTAAAAAAGTGAGACTAGCATAAAAATACCGAATGAAAACTGTTTGCTTGGTCCTTTTCACCACATCCTTTCTTAGTTTAGTGGCTATCCCTGAGTCTACACACACATATACATACCCATGTGTGTATGATGTATTCTTATGAACTTACATGCATTTTGGGAAAGAAATATTTAAAGTTTAATATTATTATTTTGAATTAGTAAAATTATGTAAATAGGAAGATGTTTTAAAAAATATCAACCCCAGATAAAACGACTTTCATCTTCTTTGTATCCCTTATAAGAATGAAAATTGATGAACAGATTTTCCTCATCTTTCTACCAAACCGTTCTACAAATCACAAACTATCAGATTCGTCAGCAGACTAATCATCTGCAACACTAACTGCACTGCATATTTCCCACATTTCCATCCAGGCCTATTGGTCCCTTCACTTAGCTCTGTACCCCAAGAAGCTGACCTCTATAGAGAACATCTGCCTGGCTCCTCTGTTCTTGGCTTCAGGTTGGGTTTAGCCAATAGAAGATATCAACAAGTGATCAGTAGGTTGAGTAAGAGAAATATCAGAGCAATTGTATTCCATCACCTTTCCTGGCTGGTCACTTGCTGGTAGTGACTGCATTCCTTGACTGAAAGCCAATGCTCCTGGCAGACTGCCCTCTCCCACCTCTTAAGGACTTGCCAGTTTCTGTAACTACTCTCCCTTCTTGCACCTTTACATTTATAGATAGCAACAATTAGTAGATTTGGAGTGGTTCACCTTTTTTTTCTTTTTTCTTTTCTTTTTTCTTCTTTTCTTTTCTTTCTTTTCCTTTCTGATTTATTTATTTTAGAGGGGGGAACAGAGGGGTGGGAAGAGGGAGAGGGAGAGAGAGAATCTCAGGCAGACTACCTACTGAGCATGGAGCTTGACAGGGCTTGATCTCACAACCCTGAGATCATTACCTGAGCCAAAATCAAGAGTCGGCCCTTAACTGACTGAACGACCCAGGTGCCCCTCACCATCACTTTTCCAATTCCGTTTACCTATCCACACTTGTGCATAGGCTCTTGGCCAAACTCCCTTGAATTGCACATTTTTTAGTGTGAGTGTCATCGGTTTCTTGATGGCAACTTGGTTTATATGTTGACCAACTTAGGTATATTTACTGAGTCATCTATATGTGTTGCCAGAAAATGAATAGATGATGAGGAAAAGAATTTCTTTTATAGTAACAGGACAAGCTAGGATATTCAGATCAACGTTCCCAATGAAAGTAATTTACAATGTTGAATAAAATACAAAATGAATCTTTTTAACAGCATCTAAGAACTAGAAGATAAGGAATTTACTAGGTCAAAATTTAAGTTGTGATAGGAACCCAGATACGTAACACAATAAAGCTGCTTTCAACTTGAGGGAATTTACTGAACCTGGAGAATCTTTTAATCTTGATGGTCTTATGAGATGCAAAGTTTAGAAGAAAAAGCCCTGGGTCTGCCCAAGTTGGAGAGAAGGTAGTTCCAGAAAGAGATTCTTCCTCATAAAGTAGAATCCTAAATGACTGTACTCCCCACTCCTATCCAAAAGATAGCAAAGAAAATATGTGGCATGGAACAAAGCAGGAAAAAGGATTTTTAAGAAGCTATAATTCTAGGGTAATTCTAAAAGAATACAAAAAATATTTATAACTTCTAAAATAGTAAAGGGAAAAATATGACAAAATAATCTAAATCTAATGAGAGAAATAAAACAAAAGGAAAATATAATATGTGGTACAAGGAAGAAACCCAAATTCAGATAAAAATATGGAAGTATAAATAAATGAACAATCACAGTAAATGTAATGAACTAGAGGTTTCAGCTAAAAGATAATCAGATTGTATTTAAAAAATAAAGTAGTTGTAGGGCATCTGGCTGGCTCAGCTGGTAAAACATGTGACTCTTGATCTCAGGGTCATGAGTTAAGTAGAATTTACTCTAACAAAATACAAACTAGTTGCTATTAAGAAGAGATGCTAAAAGAGAAATATACAGAAAGTTGGGTAGTAAAAAATAAAAAAAGATATAAAGACACAAACTAAAAACAAAACAATTGAGGCTAAATTAATTATCAAGCCAAATCAAATTTAAGACAACCTTTAAAAATACAAAGAAGAAAAAGAAATTTAAAAAATGTAAAGAAGATCACTTTATCTGATAAGTGTTTTAACTAACCGGGAAGATATGTTATATTTGAACTTACAAACATCTAAGAAATGACCTTAAAATATATGAATAAAAAATCAACAGAACTACAAGATAAAATAGACAAATCTATACACATAGAAGGGTATTTTAACACTAATAATAAGATGTAGACTATGCGATTGATCTGATTATGGTACCTAGTTTAAGGGGGCATAGAGCTCTACACCTGACAACCACACAGTACGTACTCTTTCCAAATACTCATAGAACACTGGGAAATAAAGGAAACCTTGAAGAACCACATACAAATAGAACAAAAAGAATGCATTCTAATGAAAATTGAAGGAGCGCCTGGGTGGCTCAGTAGGTTGACTTCTGCCTTCGGCTCAGGTCATCATCTCAAGATCCTGGGATTGAGCCCTGCTGAATCAGGCTCTGTGCTCAACAGGGAGTCTGCTTCTCCCTCTACCTCTGCTCTCCCTCTCTAATAAATAAACAAAATATTAAAAAAAAGAAAATTGAAGTTGCTTATACTCTAGCTCAGAGGAATATCATATTCTTCCAAGGAGCATATGAGGGCCTGAAGTAAGCCAGAGAAAGTCAGGAGACGCCACTTCCAACATGAGGAGCATGGCATTTGCATGGAGCTTTAGAGGCCAGAGGCTTTTCAACTTAGACAAACTTGAAGACATGTTTGGATAATACTAAATAGAATGATATGGAGAAATATTAGATACATGAAGGAAAAAACAGCATGTACAGAAATGCACTCCTCAATTAGCCCACTGCATAAAGAGGATCATCAAATTATAAAGACAAGGTATGCTTTAATGGAGTTTATCACATACATAAACTACAAAGTTTAGTTGAAGCTCCTGTAATTTGAAAGAAGTGGCAGGTACTTGAGAAATAATATGACAAGCATGCAGGAAACTATAAAAATTGCTGAGAAACATTGGAAATCGGAAAACACTTGTTAAAGTAGTTCTGTCTTAGAGTGTACATCTCAGGTTGTTTTTAGGTCTTTTAACAAACAAACATAACTCTAGACTGAATCTAAGTTGAATCATTTCTGAAAATCAAAACTGTCAAGACAGAAAGCTGGAAATGTGAGACGTTCTAGGTGAATGACAGATCTGTGTCACCCTTGGTAAACCCAACCTGCACTCCCCAGGAAACAGAGAATTGACTGTACTTTCTGCAGACTTTGGACAATAGGTTTCCCACCTATGTTCACTCTGTTTAAGACCCTTGATGAGTAGTCCTTCAAAGTCATTTCTGAACCTTTTTTTCCTTTTGTCCAAGGACTTCAGACTGGCAGCTCATGAAGGCTGATCTTTAGTTCTACGGATTACTCTGTTATCAGCTTCCAGCTCAGACTCCTAGGTTCACTGTGCAACTGGCTGTTTGAAGAGCCATAAAATTGGGGTGTCACCATTGCACAGTTTAGTGACTCCTAACGTTTTTCATGACACTGATTGCAAAAGTATTCTAGCTCGCTGAATTTTTGGAGTAAAAAGTGGCCACTGTATCTGTATGTATACTATATAGAAGCTGTCTAGACAAATTAAAATTTTCACATGTTCTTCTAAATATTTTCTTCCACATTCATGGCTGGAAGTTATTAAAGCCTACCCTTCCCTGAAATGAGTTTGCAATTTTCTTATATTTTCTTTTTAGGCCTTCTGAAGAATTCTCTTTCCTAGGGCCCAAAAAGGGCCACATCATATCATAGCATTTCCACACCACTCTATTATCTGCTTGATGTGCCAGTTTTTAACCAGAATAACAAAATGTACTCCTGTTTCTTCTCACATGTAGCAATGTTAGGGCTACTCTGAACAGGTTGATCAGTTTCATATGTAACAAAAATTAATGCTGAGGGGCTCCTGGGTGGCTCAGTGGGTTAAAGCCTCTGCCTTAGGCTCAGGTCATGATCTCAGGGTCCTGGGATCGAGGCCCGCACCTGGCTCTCTGCTCAGCAGGGAGCCTGCTTCCTCCTCTCTCTCTGCCTGCCTCTCTGCCTACTTGTAATCTCTCTGTCAATAAATAAATAAAATCTTAAAAAAAAAACGTAATGCTGAATTCAACTGTACTAATAACATTTCTTATTAATGAATATTTCCTAAAAAGCTAAAATTCACTATTTGCCAATAGATTTTAATTTAATCTCAATTTTTGGACAATATGTTTGATACATCTTTTTAAATCTTTACTCAAGAAATGATAATAATGAATACTTTTAACAAATTAACAAATTAGATATATAAATCTTCAAAATACATATGAAATATGTAAAAATTATAACTAACCTCACTATATTATTCTAATTAAAGTAATTTTATCAAAGAACATATAAAATTATGAACAGGGAAACTATATGTATATTATATATTTATATATATTTTATACATATAAAATATATAACATATATTATATATATATATTTCTCCATTTGAAGAGATGATCCAAATTTACTTTTATAAAAACTTGTCATCACTGATGACATTTTTATGGAACACAAAAAGAACCATTTTTCTATTCATCAAAAGTGATTCATTAAACATATTAAGATGTTTCTTTTAACTCGATTCCTTTAAATTTTTTGCCTTAATTAATGGATTTTAAAATTCCTCCTCTTCTTTTTCCACTGTGTTCATGGTTTTTAACCAAAAACTTAGACTGATAACTGAAAATTCAAATTCCCATGTTTTGGTTGATTCTCAAGGATAAAGACTGATAACATATTAGATCAACAGGTAAGACCTATAAAAAGTAAGACAAGACCACGGAAAATAAAATACAGTCAATATGCAATTATATAGTCAACCCATTTATATATATATATATACATATATATATATATATGTATATATATTGCAAGACCTTTTTTCCTGCTTCTTTCTCTATTCCTCAAACAATTCTTAGTTCTCTCAGGACTTTCCATATAAATACCCTGCTCTCCACTTCATTTTGCTGAACGTATTTCATGAATGCAGATATTAAATACCTTTGTTTAGTTTAAATTTTATGGTCTGTTTTAGTTGGGTAGCTTTTTGTTGCAAGAAACTAAAAATTCAACATAGATTGGGGAAAAAAGGGGAGGGAAAGGAGGTGTGTTGACTCATATACATGAGCCAGTTCAGTAGATTTTGCTTCAGACAAAGCTTTAGGGCTCAAATGATGTGGAGATTTTTTCTCTATTCCGCCCCTCCCCCCCACTATTCACTTGTACCTTCATTGTGTTGGTCCCTTTTCAGGTAGGCTATACTCTCAAGGTCCCAAAAAAGTTACCAAGACATCCAGGCACTACAGGCTTTTTTGTTCAGCTACAGTGTTAAAGTGAATCATTGCTCAAATAAATTCCAGAAATTGAGTCTTGGCCCTGTTTGGTCAAGATCATCCTTGAAGCAACCACTATAATATGGTTGATGTGATATGCCAATAGACTTGAGCTAATGAGGATCTATTTCCAGAGCTTGGGATGTGGCCAAACATATTCATACTATATTGCTGGGAAGTGTTGGCAACAGTTCAAAGAGGAGGAGGGGCAAATGGATGTTAAGAAAGCAAATATGATAGGCGAATTCCACTATACTCCTGTCTGGATGGTAGAGAATTTGGATTTGTTATATACAAAGGATTAAATGGGTAAAATAACTAGTTGATTTGTACACATATTTTTAATGTATTCCTGCCTAACTTCTCCATGAAGATTTTCCTACACTGAGGCTCAAGACAAAGAAAATTCCACGATAAGATATAATTATGTTTTAAATTGATTTTTTATTCTATAAACTATAAGCATTGCTCTTATTGCTCCAAAATATAGCACTTCGTTCTATATCCTTTCCATGTCCCATCCTGATATATATTATAATGAGCAAACAATGTGTTGATGTGTTTTATGAGAAAACTTAAAAGTTTATTAATTTATCTTGGCTGTATGATAAATATTATTATCCAAAACATTGGGGGTAGAGGCTTGTTACCCTACATTTTTGTTTGTTTGTTTTTGTTTTTTGTGACCCTACATTTAAGACTAGTTTAAATTTAACAACTCACTCAGACTGCTCCATCACTATTTGGGAAATCTAAATGTAATACCCTGTACTTAAAAAGATGATGAACGGAGTACCCATTGTAACATGAGATACCTACTTCTACATATTTTTCTAAAAACAGTAATAGCTACTATATCCATGAGGAAAATTTCATATGGCATAAACAGGCCTATCTTGTTGCTTTTTTAACAATGGAGTTGTAAAACAGGTTTCAGTGCACATCTCATTTTCTTCTTCTAAGCTTTATATGTGTTGTAACTTTCTGTAAAGATATAGCTAGGGAGTGCCATTTTGCTTAGCTATGCCATTATTCTACAGATATCTAATGTATTGTGGAGGAAATTGATATAATTCTTTGATTAGAAAGACAACTGCTAATATAACATTTTACAGTATGCGGAAGTACTGAGACACATGTCATAACTTGATTCTCAGGTCAACCTGAGATACTAGGTTAGACAGCCTTCTGTAGATCCAGAAATAGCAGCTTCCAGCAAGACGGTCATGTATGAGCAGCTCCCTGAGGGCAGGACAGTGGCTGGACCACATGAGGGGCTCTGAATATTTATTGAATTATAATCAGTTAATTAAATCCAGTCTTTTAGAAGTCCAGCGTTTTCCTTACAACTAAAGTATTATTATAGTGTTCTTTACATATTTAAATAGAGCCCATGATCAATTTGTAGGGCTGAGAATAAAAGACAATAAAAAACAAAACGAAACAGAAAGCTCCTCAAAGACTTCTTCCTTCCAGCTTTGAGGACCGAGGCTTAACCGTATTTCCTATATTTGCTACTTGCTCAATCAATAATCAGTTTAGGAGGCACTCAAGTGATAGGGCTTTGAAAAGTGCATGTGTGTCTCTAACAGAGGGCAATCCTGTATGTAGCCAGGTTTGGGGTTTCTTTTAGGTGTCTTCAAATCATTTTTTTTTAATGCTTTTGTTGTCAAGAGAAAAGCAGATGAGGTAAAACCTGGGTCGTTGAGCCTCCAGGTCTGGACCCAGAAACAGAGTCCTTGGGTTGAATTTTACAATGAGGAGATACAAATTGAACAATATGTAAAGAGAATCTCTTCTTTAGAACTCTAATGCTGAGGCTGGAGGCAAAAGGAAGATGCAGCCTGTGGCTCACACCCCACCCCAGGTAGCTTAACTACTTCAGTTTTATCCGGTGTGTTCCAACAAGGCCTGATAAACCGCGCCGCAGTGCAAGAGGCATCTCTCAGGCGATGATGCGTAAAGACACAGGGATTTTTTAGTCAATCTCAGGAATTAGGCTTTAATGCTTTCTACTAAAAGTCTTCATACCCCAGATAGCTGACTGCTATCCACTGAATCTTGGCAGCCAAGCAGACTGCTGAAGCTGAAACGAGGAAGCTCTGTTAAGCAGATTTTCGTGAATGTACAAAATGCTTTATTTGTAAAGCTGCTTTTCTTTGTTGCAGTTTAAAATGCTTTCTGTTTCCTTTTTTTTTTTTTTTGATCTCTCAGTTTGACCAACTCTCTGTGTTTATCAAAATCACTTTCCAAAAATGTCCCTTAAAGAGACACAGAAGAGAAATAAATGCTCACCTCATCAAAAAAATAAACGTTTTTCTTAAAGGAATAATTCTAAACATGCCAATTTAAGAGATTAAAAATAACCATGGTCCTTACAAAAACCACACAATACACAGAAGGATATGAAATACTTTACCATTATTTGGAAGTTCTAGAGGGCTACAGACACCGTTTTTGGTTCTGCTGTTTGGCGAAGAGATCAGTTTCTCAACGAGCGATGCCGAGATGGGCTGAACTAGCAGAGACGTGAGGTTTGATCGGTTTTGTCTAAAGCTTCCATCTGGATTGAAAAGAGAAGGGAACAGAATCCTTAGCCAACAGAAATTAAAAACACTTGAAGAGATTTTTTTTTGTAATGAGTATTTAAAATATGAACCATATGCTTATCTGAGTTCATTTGTTTATTACTTAGTTATACTCTACTTATTAAAGATGATTTCAGGTACTTCGGTCCAAATACTGTTATGTACCCTAGTGAATGATGGCAGATTATACACATGCATCTACCTCCATTCTCCCACAGAGCTCCACAGAAATGACAACAAAGGAATAAAAAAAAGTGTAAATCCACGGGGCTGACCAAATAGAAGGGACAATAGCAATAAGTTTCTAAAAGCTAGAAAGCAGATGCTTAAGTGTCAACTGATGTAACAGACCCAAGGAGACCAAGACTTAAGTGAGCAGAGGGTAAGCTGAGAAGCAATGCAGTTTGTACCAAGAATCCAGAAAGGCTTAGGAATTGGCTGCAGCACCTACCTATTAAAACATGGGTAAAGGAAGGCACCTGGGCGGCTCAGTCGGTCAAGTGCCTGCCTTCGGCTCTAGTCGGGATCCCAGGGAGCTAGGACCAAGTCCCACACTGGGCTCCCTGCTCAGCGGGGAGTCTGCTTTACCTCGTACCTCTCCCCCCTGCTTGTGATCTATCTCTCTCTCTCACTTTCTCTCTCTCTAATAAATAAATAAAACATTTAAAAAAACATAATGGGTAAAGGAGGGGTAAAACAGGAGAATTTGATGAAATTCTGATTGTGAAGGTCTCTCTCCTCCTGAAGTGATTATTCATGCCTTCAACCAAAAGAGTACCTTTTCTTCCCCCACTCCCTCAGAAAAATGCAAGGGGATACTGAACAGGGAGGGGGACATCAGACACAGTGAAGGGGGGGGTGTCTCATATTTAAAATGGGATGGTCTTATATTTGCAGAGACTTGTCAAATCTTTTACTGTCTTCGTGCCCACAATCCTTCCTTCCAGGTAGGGCAATAGGAAGTTTACTTGCAGTAAATATGACCAAGTCAATGGAGACTATATAAAACTACTGAAAATCTGGAAGTCCACCAATAAAACACCTTACCAGAGACATCCTATGTTAAAGTCCATCAGTCAATAAACCCCATCTTTTTACAGAATTTCAAATCAATTCAACTTTGCCATTCTCAAGTAGGCGCCCTCAGCCAAGAACAATCCGAGAAGGGCACACATGCATCAGAGCTTATGAAAAGAGTAAGGGAGTCAGGAGGGAAATCTCCAGGAAGACAACGAAAATGGAAAAACCAGATGTGTGCTGATGTACTGAGAGAACATTTATAATAGAGATCAGAGAGTTAGCACTAGATAAATAGATACATAGAAAAATAAGAAATCTAACCATTAGACAACGTTTTGCTTCAGAGGGAGCAAAAAGTTGCTCTAGAAAGAAATGTAATCATCATAAAGTGTGAATAACATTTACATAGTTGTAATAATATAAATAATGACTAACACACACACACACACAATGATACTCTTGGAAAAAAAGAGAAAAGGGCATGCCCATGGAGACTTGTGAAAGCAAACTAAATCTTTATCTTCCACAGTTGTAATAAATAAAACTGAAAAAAATGAATTCAACTCATAAACATGCTTTTGAGAAACAGAGAGGTAAATATAAAATGTAGGAAACAACTAAAAATACTGAAAGAAAATGAGTGTTTGCCTTTGGAAGAGAGAGGGAAGAAGGGGAGAAGATGAGGTTTTTGTAAACTAACTTTGTAGTACTATTTGAACATATTCATCTCTAACTTTGAGAAAGACAAAAATTAAATAAAAATAAGGAGAGAAAACTATGTAACAGAAATAAAAGAAAAATCCATAAGTACTCAGAGCAAAGAGGATGGAGAGAATAAACAAAACTGTGCTTAAGAACTAAAAAATACGTATTCCGTTGATATGTTGATACTGATTCAGGGAGGAAATACACAACGGAATGACTCTCTCAAGCAGCCAAAATGTCTGCGAACACAGAGCTTTATTTTTCAGAACTTTTATTAGGGAAAATGATTGCCAAAGGTTTTCTCAGAATTTAATTTGATAGGACTGCAGGGGGTGCAGAGCTCAACCATCCTAGTATCCAGACTCCAGGAGGCAGATTATAAATGAGAAAATATGTTACAGAAGTGTTTCTTTAATTTATCATCTGGAAAACCACAAGGCTAAAAAAAAATGATCTTTAGCTTGAGTCTATGGCAGCCATAGCCATTATAGCTTTGAAGAAAGAATAATGAAGATTGAAGCTCAGGATCAGTTTTGTTATGTAAGCACAGAGCTGGTTGCATAATCCAGTCACCCCTTTTATATGGATATATGATGGTGCATTTTGACCACAGCGCAGTTCATTGCTTCCTAGCCATTTCTTGTCATAGGACCAAAAGTGGACATGTAATTTGCAGGGCCCAGAGCAAAATGACAATGTGGGGCTTCCTGTTCAAAAAGCATGAAGAATTTCAAGACGGTAACAGCAGAGCATTAAGTCAAGGTTGGGCCCTTCTGAGTGGAGGCCTGTGCGACTGTGCACATTGCATGCCCTGTGAGCCAGGCCCTGCCCGGCTCGCACAGCACAAGATGCCATTCAGCTGACCGAGAAAAACTGAAAGGAATTTTCACACCTCAAGGAAGCTGTTGTCAGCCTCAGGTGACCAGCCCTGAGTCTCTCTGCTGCTCCAGGTCGCACTCAGAGCCATAGTGGTGAATATCTCACGGCATAGATGGTGTGTGTCCCTCAATACACCTGCTGCAAAGCTCCGATAGAGGCCTCCTACTCTGAGAGGATGGATTCTCTACTACAGAATGGATTTTCTCTGTCGGCCATTACCTACAGGATCTCTAGTGTATATGGGACAGTGAAATAGTACTTATAAGAAATATGCAGTCTGTTATTTTGATCTTTTCATGGACGTTAGGTGCTGACACGTTTCCAACACAAAATGAAACCTCTTAAAATGCTGCATGATCTCACCCCTCCCCTGATCAAATACCAAACTCTTTGGTTTGCCATTCAAAGCACTTCACAATCTCTTGTATTACAAATGTTATTTCCTATCGTTAGTCTCCATACATTTTATGGTAACACATAAGCTGTTACCCCACATATTCTGTGGAGTACGTCCTCTATGCTGTTGCTAAAGCCATTCTTTCTAAAACAAAAAACAACAAAATAAAAAATAAAAAAATAAAAAAAGCCATTCCTTCTGCTTTACTAGCTATTCTCATGCATCATGCTGTCTGAACTCGATACTTCCTCTATAACCCAACTCAAAAGTCACTTTCTACAAGAAGTTTACTCTGTTGCCCTCGTCTCTCTATGTGATATTTCTGCACTTTTTTGTAGTGTTTGTCATTTCTAATTAACATTATCAATACATTTCATACTTATCACTTTATCACCTTGTTTCTCCTCTTTAAACTCTAAATTCCTTGAAGACAAAAACCAAGTCTTCTCCATCGCTGTATAACATACAATGTCTAGCACAAGGCCAGGAACACAATAGGATCAGCAATTCTTTGAAAAATAGTTTCAATCTAAGTATCTCACTGTTTTTCTGAATGGCTTGAAGATGGAACAAGGGTACAACTAAAGAATAAATTACAATTTTATTAATCCTATGCCTGCTATATATTTGTGCCTTTTCTCCAGCTCACTATCCTCCCACAGCCGACAGATTACAGACTTTCAAAACCCATCTATCCCCATCAACTCACTGGTTAACCTTGCTGTAAAATTATGTTTTGTGTGTAAAAAAAAAAAAAAAAGACTATCTCTATAAATAAAATAATCTGAGATGTATTTATCTGTTAATGAAACAATCAATAACTGCATTTCCTTTTTTTCTATAATGTTCTATCAGGCATATGAAACAATATATTTAAGAGTTAAATATGAGTGAACCCTCAGCCCTAATTGAATGTATTTAAATCTTTGACTTTTTTTTTCTGCATGACTAATAGACTTGCATTAGTTTTGAAATATCTGAAGTGGTTCATTAATTTTTCACCTTCAGCTTAATGGGAGTTTGACAAACAGTTCACTTCTGAGAGCAGATAGTAAAAGCAGGACTTTACAATATACTAGGATTAAATTATGGACAAATGTTATTTTTTAACTCATTTATTGAAGAAGAGCTGCAAATTTTATTTTCTTACATTATTAAGGGACTTTGAATGAGATCAAATATATATACCATTTTTATTCATTCATATTTTAAAACACATTTATGAACTATAAGGTATGTGTTGGAAATCAGGCAGGTTGTATATCTGATGGAAAGGGCACCATACAGAAAAGATGTTGACATTACCTCTTAGCTCTCCAGCTTTTATTTTTATTTTTTAAATATTTTATTGTTTTGAGAGAGAGCATGAGAGGGGGAAGAGGCAGAGGGAGAGGGAGAAACAGACCCCCCTTGCTGAGCAGGGAGCAAGATTCGGGACTCTATCCCAGCACCCTCGAATCATGACCTGAACCAAAGGGAGACACTTAACCAACTGAGCCACCCAGGCACCCCAGCACTCCAACTTTTAGATTATAACATAGATATATAGATATTGTTCCCTGTTCATTTTTATGCCCAGTAAAGACTGACAATAATTTTTTTTTAGTAGATAGATAGTTCTCTTTCACTTTATGCACTCGTTGCAATCCAAATAAAGTTTCAAATCAATCCATGCCATCAATAATCCAGTTCCCTGACACAAGGCCACATGCATGTAATGGAAAGAGGAAACAGGACAGAGTCCCAGGTTTGGCTTCATCACTAACTCACTCTGTGAAATGTAATGTATAAACAGTTCACTATGCAGGATTGTCATCCCATCTACTACACCTGAATAACCAAGGTGACACTGAATGACCTTCATTACTCTGACTTCATGAAATAAAAAGGGTATTACCTTAGAGGCTGACAGCCTGAACCACAGTGGATGAAACTTAGAAGAAATGAGGTTAAAAATAAGTGAGAAGGTTTTCTAATTGCATATATTTAGTAGGCTTTGCACTAAGCGTTTCGACTTGTTGATGCCTACTTCAATCATATCTTGTTAGGTGTATAAAGAAAACATGAACACTCTGTTATCTACCAGCTTCTCTTTTTGTAAGGCAAGATGGAATTCTTTTAAACTCAACTGAAGAAGTGCATACAGCAAGCACCGATTACCCAAAGAATATCAAAAAAGATAAGCCATCAGAAACTAGAAATCTTAGACACTGGGATCCTCAGATAAATGCACCAAGAAGTGAAATAAGGTAAAAAAATAATAATAACGTTAGTAAGTAAAGCAAGGGGAGCTTTGTATGGAGGAATGTAACTCAACCCCCAGCAACTGTGTGTGTAAACATAAGATCCTGTTACATGATGTAAGAATAGATCCTATAGACTCTTTTTATTCAATGTGTGTAGTCCTTGGACAAGCAGCAGGGGCATAATCTAGAAACTCATTAGCAATGTAGACTCTGAAACTCCATCCCAGACCTTCCGAATCTGGATCTGTAGTTTAATAAGATCCCCAGGTGATTCACATGCACATTAGATAAGCACTGGCCTAAATCATTATATATTTTTCCATAGCACAATTTACATAATTTTCACGCAAAGAAGATAATAAAAAGCAGGATAAAGAAGATAAAAAATAATAGCTTGTGTTTGCTCACCTTCCCCAAAATTAAAGATGACAACAGCCTTTAACCATATCAATAAACCCAAAATCAACAGTTTTTCTCAGAGGCTCTTTCAAATGGGAAACAAGGCCCGCTCATATGCTATCACTAAATAACAAGTTTAAATTGGACTCAGAACACTTCTTTTTGTTTTGTCCTTTCCCCAAAGATAAATTTGGCAATTTGAGGTCAGAATTACATTTAGCACTTTATTTCAGCCATGAATAAATATTACAATAGCTAACTGATTTGACTTCTTTTTTTCCCCTTGGTTTTCAAGTATTATAATTCATTATAGCAGAAGACTGACAAATGTTAAAACGTAAATACTTCCCACTTGCCAGGGAACCAAACAATCAGAGAGCTTAAGAAGCAGAGATTTTTAAAAAGACATTTCGTGCTACACTTGTGTAAAAAGACCAAAATGGCAAATGAACAAGTTGATATCAGGGATGTTATCCCAGAATACCTGATTTGACTCTCTCCAGAGAACTGCCACTTTGACAGAAATCAGACCATTAAATAACTGGCACAAACATTTTTTCATTTTTATTTTAGCTCACTAAATTTACAGTTATTTTCCAGAAATGACCAGTGTGCTAAATTGGCTAGTCATTTTGTTGTCCTTGTAGATACAGCTGATCCTTTATAATTTCAGCATCTCATAACCTGCTGGTTATGAATAGCACCATCTCCCTTCAAGCCAGTCAAACTCAGTACTGTGTTGTTCAAGTTATTATTAAAAAGGAAATCGTTAACACTTAAAAATGCTTTGTGCTATGCAGTCTTCTTAGAGCTCATCTGTGTTCTCCGTGGCTCTGTGTGGGTATATACACACATACACACATACCCACATATACACACATGTATATATTTTTACCATATAGAATGTTTTTATTGATGCTTACTTTCATAACTAAAATGAATTATTATTATTTCTCTAATTTACATCATATTTCTTGCCTGCCCTCAAACTAATATAAATTGTAGGTCTAAAAGCTGGCCAATGCTGGGGCACCTGGATGGCTCAGAAGGTTAAGGGCCTGACTCTTGATTTTGGCTCAGGTCATGGGTTATTCTCAGGGTTGTGAGATCAAGCCCCACATCAGGCTCCATACTAGGTATGGAGCCTGCTTAAGATTCTCTCTCTCCCCTCCTCCTTCCCTCCCCTCCACAACTCCCTCACAAAAAAAAAAAAAAAAAAATTTGCTGGCCTATGTCAGTTTCCCCAACTCTTACATGTCACTTACTCTGGGAAGCTAAGGTGCCCACATACAAATCATTGTTTAGACATTGAGTAAACACTGCTTTTTTTTCTAATTTCCTTTTTATTTTCTGCTCACCGACCAGAGTATAAGCTTCCAGGGAACTGATTCACTGCTATATTCCCATGGCTTAGCCCACTGTACAGTAAAGAGCAGCATCATTTGGATAAATGATCAGACCAATGTTCAAGTGAATAATTTTGTTCTGTCTAATCAGAAACTTAAAACTCATGACTCATGATATAAAACTTGCAATCACAAAATCTTAAAAGTGATGACACAGATGGTCTCATCTCCTCATTTCATTGGTCCTCTCTTAAGCTAAGCATCTTGCCATATTCCATAGTAATTATCACAATATTTTAATGCTTAACTCACGTGTTGTAAAAAGTCATAAAGGGAATAGAAAGTAATACACTCATTTATAAAGCAACGTGTCTGTATAATCTGATATTAAAAAAGCATACAGATTATGTAGAGTACAATTTTATTTAAAAAATAATACACAAGAAAAATCTGTTAATATGGTTAATATTTATACTAATATTTGTTAATTTAATCTGGACTCTCTCCAGTTAGCTTATTCAAAGGGATTGATAATGAATATGACAGGCTCAGAAGAAGCTAGACCACTTTTCCCAATACTAATGACATTTTCTTTAATGTTTAGATATAGAAATTCAAGATTTATATTAGTAAAATGAAATTATTCAGGGGCATCTGGGTGACTCAGTTGGTTAAGCAACTGCCTTTGGCTCAGGTCATGATCCTGGAGTCCCGGAATGGATTCCAGCATCTCGCTACCTGCTCAGTGGGGAGTCTGTTTCTCCCTCTGACCCTCCCCCAATCATGCTCTCTCTCTCTCATTCTCTCTCTCTCAAATAAATAAGTAAAATCTTAAAAAAAAAAAGAAATTATTTTGGGCAAGGGACATTAAAATATAAATTACCGTCATTTTCTCCCCTCAAACAAAATCTGTATATTTGTGGCTCTGCAACAAACATTCAATTAAGGAAGAGTTTTTACTATTGTATTAAAAAGTTTTGATTAATATGCAGTTAAGTGAGGTGATACGCTTCATTTTGGCCAGTATATAGGACATAAGCATAATATTTAATTAAATTGTTAGTTGAAATCTGGTGTGTCCTGTAATGGAATTTATTATTCTTTAGAGAATTATGAGAATATATTTTTATAAATACCTTGCATGGTTTTTCATCACTTTACAACACACTGATAAATTACTTCAAAGTCCATTCATATATTTCAGGTAGATGGTGGCCATCACTAACAATATGCTCTCCAAAGCATTTCTGTAATCTGATCCTTTCTACTCAAGAAACAGGACTTCCTTTGGCACAGGGTTTTATCTCACTGAATTTATATTTATAAATTTGTCATTTTTAAGTGAAATTTTATGTATACAATGGCAGTGGTAATATTCAGATGTTGACAAATATTTTCTTAATTCTATTTCAGAGAAATAATTGACTTTATGAGAACTGATTTCCCACTCCCTGAAAGTATAATTATTTCTATTTTTTTTTCGTATTTACCATTTGTCTAAGACTATTTCATTTCCTAAAGCATTCCAAGAACATGAACATTTGGAAACAAACCATAAACTATATCATAAGAAAAGCAAACTAAGAGACAGATAAAATATCTAGTTTGTTCTTTACTTCAAGGAGAGTAGTCTAGATTCATAACTGGAATAATTGGCCATCTGCACATTACATGTAATATAAGCAAAGCAATCCTCTTCAGAGGCATTCCCCCGAGAAGCTTCCCATCTCAGACTTGAAGGGTATGAACATCGGAATGATTTGCAAAGTTTCTCCTTTTAGAAAAAGTGTAGTTTGCATTTTTCAAAAGAGAGCAAATAAACTGTGTGGATGGGTTTTGTTTGTTTTGGGGTTGTTGTGAAAGTATGCAACCATTAATTTACAATAAAATTCTTCATCCCAGATTGCAATGAGAATACATTATTTTATGAGGCTGATTAGATGAACAGGCAGAAAACCAATGCTTTATTTCTGGATTTACTTAGTTTTTTGGGTGTTTCTAATAATAAAAGTAGAAAATAATTAACCCTTGCTATCCTGATATGGATGTTAGATTAAACGAGCTATCACACATGCAGTGCTCTCCAGATCTTCTTGGTTTCTTGTGTATCTTCTATTTTTGACATGGAAACACTGACACAAGAAAGGGACACTGGCCTTGAGTATAAAGACCAATATCCTTACTCTGCCTCTTAATGGGAAGTGACTCTGGGAAGGTTTCTCACCTCTTTTGCAGTCTTAAAGTCATCATATATACAATGTCTAAGGACTTCCATTTCTAAGGTTTTGATTCTAAACTTGTCCATCAGCAATCATTTAAGTAAGCTTATAGTTCCCTCTCCACAATGTGTTTCAAATGGCCATATAGTACTCTATAATCCTGACAGGAATTTAATAGAAACATTTCTCATCTTAATGTTGAAAGAGGCTCCTTGTATTTAGATGGTGACATCTGACTCTGAGGTGAATATCCCACTATAATAACAGAAAAGTTCCTCATCTGTGTAATGGGTAATATGAAAGATTTCTATTAATTCCCCTACTGGCTTATCATTTTTTATACTATCATTAAAATTGTTTTTATAAATAATAACACATAGAATTATGACTTGAAAAATATCACTCTGGTGTCTTGCTGAAGTGATGATATATACTGGGAGAAGATAAACCTGGAAGGAAAAAGTAGAGATTTTAAACATACACTATGGGAAAAAAATCCGCACTGTAAAGAAGACACAGATTGGTCATCAAAAATTATCCATACACAGAATTCTAGTCAGAATTATTCTATTATTGGGGCTCCTGGGTGGCTCAGTCGGTTAAGCCTCCGACTCTTGATTTCAGCTCAGGTCCTGGGAGCGAGCCCTGCATGGGGCTCTGTGCTCGGCACAGAGCCTGCTTGTCCCTCTCCCTCTGCTCTTTCCCCATACTCACTCTCACTCTCTCTCTCTCTCTCTCTCTATCTCTCTCTCAAATAAATAAATAAAATCTTTTTAAAAATACTCTATTATTAATTCTTCTTCTGAATTTATATATGTGAGAATTTTCTTACTTAAAAGCCCTATAATTTGGTGAATGTAATTTAGCAATTTGTTTGTATGTACATTTCCTGAAAGTATTTTATGAAATCAGACCCAAATTAACGTGAAAAAAACCCACTAAAATAATGCTTTGCCTATTTTCTTACTAAGGTAATGTCTTTCATGTACTGAAAGGTTATTTCACTAAACAATAAGTCTTCTTTGAAGTCACAGCACAGGCTGTAATGACACAGTGAGAGCCATGGCTATGCTTAGTATGGTACTAATGGTCCAGTTAATAAGCTCGGGTGTTCTGTAAGGACAGCAATGGTGTCTTTGTTAGTTCTTGTGTGTAGGACTTCAAATAGCACAGGGCACAGTCATCTTTTAAAAGCTTTTTCATGATAATGGAGCTTGAACAAAATTCAAAATTATTCACTTTGGCCTAAATTTTCTTTCTAGCTTCTTCATTTCATCTTCCTAAAAATCCAATGATGTAATAATATACCCTGCACTACATATCAAGTACCTTTCAGGTCATTCTGAGTCAACATCTTGAATGTAGCTTAGAAGAGGTAGAAAATGAGTGGGATCTTAAATAGCTGGAAAAGGAAAATGTCCAAAGTTATTCCAGAGCAAGAACAGATCCCCTTCAGCAACTCTATTTCATTGCATTTTTATGGCAGATCTGGGAGGGAACAGATGATCCAAAATGTCTGGGTTCATGACTAGAACTTTTCTGTGAATGGAAGAGTTTCAGGGTAGCCAGAAAACCCGTGGTCTTTATTGAGGTAAGTGAAATGAAGAGGCTTCAGTGGGCCTGAAGAGAATTAGTATATCAGAAATCAGGGAGAGACGGGTACCTGGAAAATACAGTGATGCATTCAGTGGAAGCAGAACACCTACTGCTAATGGGTGAGCGGAAAAGCAGGGTCCTGTGACTGGTCACTGGTTAGCATGTCAGAGTTCAGCCCATGAAGCAAATGTCCTTGACTCCTCATAAAGAAATAAAAGTAGTAACGAGAGCACTAAAAAACAATTACTAGAACTGTTCTCTGTAGCTAGATCTGGTGTCCAATGATCCTGGCTTTGACAGGATTTTTTTTTAAGATATTTTTATTTATTTATTTATTTGACACAGAGAGAGAGATCACAAGTAGACAGAGAGGCAGGCAGAAAGAGAGGAGGAAGCAGGCTCTCCGCTGAGCAGAGAGCCCTATGCGGGCCTCGATCCCAGGACCCTGAGATCATGACCTGAGCCAAAGGCAGAGGCTTCAACCCACTGAGCCACCCAGGCGCCCTTTGACAGGATTTTTAACACAATATGTAAGTTTCAAACTATAAAGAAAATGTGTATAAGGGAGATGATTCTAGGCAAAAGAATCAGCATGATGAAATGGGCTGTGGTAGGAAAAAACAGGTGTGGAAAGGGAATGGCAAGTGGCCAAGCTTAACTGGAGGTAACACTATGTGTTGTAGATTAAGGCTAGAATTACAGCATCCTTGCTGAAGTAGTGGACAAGGAAGCATGGGGAATATTAGGGAAACCCTAGGGACTTTGATAGGGTTTTGAGCAGAGAATTGGTATCATGAAAGTGGATTTAAGAAATATCGATCTGAGAGTGATATGCAGAAAAGAACAGACCAGGAAAAGGGAATACAATGAGAACATCAAAAACTGATCCTCTTTTTGCCAGACACAGAGCTTGTATTCAGTGTATAGTATCTCATTTCATTTCCACACTTCATCCATGATGATACAATTTTTCAACCTAGTTATTGTGATTTCTTTTCCACTGAAGTGACTCTAAGGCTCAGAAACTTTGAGATGCTTAAAGTCACATAGCTGGTAATCAACAAATGTGGGCTCAGTCTGCTTCTTTTAGACTCTGAAATAAAGAGTCTAACACAGAAGCATTAGAAGCTATAGCTGTTTCTCAAGAAGAACTAACACCTGCACAAACAAGGATGTCTCTAGAAGTAGGAAGGTAAAGATTCATGTAAAAAACCTGCAAAAGTAGAACTGTCAACACTTGGCAACCCACTGAACAGAGTAGAGGCAATGAGGTGACAGAAGCAGCAAGTAAGTTTTCAATCCCGGATGTGTGGAAGAAAGTCCTATTAATGACATGGATTCAGCAGGAAAACTGTCCTGGAGGTAAAGAGGAGTCTAAATATTTTAAATAATTACATTTAGTGTTTGGCTTCATTGGATAACTACTACTTTATAAAGAACAGTATATAAAATAAATAAATAAAACAAATAAAATAAAAAGTCCTCCTTACCAGGTCACATTATAGTTAACCCCATTGGTTGTTTTCTGAACACTTTGCAAATGCTTGTACAATGACATCCTTTAAACTGCTGTCTTCCAGGCCATAAACTGAAGACAAAAGCTGCCAAATACCTAGCTCAGGCTTTTGGATTAATGAGAGTGTCTATAAAGTGCTTTGAGCTCCACAGAAGAAAAGGTACAATATAAATGAGCCACATTATTTTAGTGACAAATACTATCCATATACTGTCCAATAAAACTGAAAAAAATGCAATCTCTAGTTGTTCCTTCTGATAGTGCATATGGTCCTGCTATCACTTCTTTTCATTTTTTTGAGGTTCCCATGGAAAAAAAAATAAACATTTCTACTTCATGCCCAATTTGTGGAGTGCACTGAGATACACAAATCAAACAGATAATAGTATATTCTATGCCTACTTTCTCATAGTATCTTTGGTATAAAATGAAGAAAAAGAGCAATGTACTTACAAGGTTGTTTCAAAAAAAATATAAGTCATATGAAAGCAAGATGGCTATTTTTAGAATATTATGTTCAAGTCAAGCTCATTTTTCAATACAAAAGAAGACATCAACTACTTTCTGCATGCATTTAGGATTTATTTGTACCATCTGAAATTTCAAAATTATTTCATGTTTCAATAAAATATCAGTGACATGCTAGACTTATAAGATCACATATTATATATCTATACAGCTGAGATTGAACCAGCATTGATATTAAAATTCAATAGTTCTCCATAAGCAGTAAGACATTCTAAAAAATTAACTAATGTCACACTAGTGCCATATCATAATATAAAGATTCAGCATTCCAGATTTCTGCATTAGGTATTGACAGAATCAGTCCAAACTCTGTATTTTAAGCAATCAAAATAGATCTCAAAACACTCTGAGTATGGAAAAAGTCTGTTGGAAACATGTGTCTAGAGCTATCATGTATGCAGTCCTTTTTTTTTTTTCCTTGAGAGAGTTTATGTCCATGGCAGAGGGAGAGGGAGGGAAAGAATCTTAAGCAGACTCCACAGCCAGCATGGAGCCTGACCCCCCACTGGGGCCCATCTCACGATCCTGAGATCATAACCTGAGCCAAAATCAAGAGTCTGACACTTAACTGACTGAGCCACCCATGTGCCCCCATGTACACAAATTTCAAAGAACAACAACAGCACAAAAATTTTTATATAGAAGAGTGTAGCATGATCAGATTTGAAGGTTTAAAAGTTCATTTGTAATATATCAGCATGGATTGGAAGTTATAAGAAACAAAGCTGTGAGACCATTCAGGAGGCAGCTCTCCTTTTGCAGGTGAGAATTAATGCTGGCTTTGACGGGGGCAGAAAGAGTGGAGATGGAGAAAAGCAGAACTTAGAACTTATGCAGGAGGCAGAAGCACTAAGACTGATTGCAAAGTGGTAGGAGTTGAGAGAGTAGAAGGAGTCTAGGAAAACTTCTGGGTTCTGAATGCTGGTCAAATTCTTCTCATCCTCCACATGCTTAGTTAACTCTGGGCTGAACTCCTCAATGCCACTCTCACACCTAACTGTTCTCTCAAATATCTCTCTGCCTTCCTAACCCAATATAAAATTTCTGAACTGGGGGGAGATTCTGTTTTACGGTATGACAAGGAGTAGTAATTGGTCTAATGACTGAGCATTTTGTTCTTCTGAAAAGAAATGAAGTCTGAGATCTTTGAGAAAATTCATACTTTTATACTGCAGCAGTTAAGTTTTCATTTCAGTATTATATATCAGAGAGTTTTTCTTTCACATAAAAAATTTTGTTGAGTAGCTCTTATCTTCTAGCTCTATGCTAAAGCTATAGTAGTGACACAAGTCAAGCTACATACCACAGTGGAGACCATAGTCAAGTAATCAGGCAGTTCCTAGAAGTATAAGATGCAAAAATGGGGTTGGAGATTTGGGGGATGGTGGAAATGTTCTTTATCTAAACCTAACTATCACACTTCCATAAACATGAAACATTTAGAGATCTCTACACTTCAGATAAGTGTCCCTTATGCTTTTAATTGCATGCATGGCTTCTGGGGGGGGGAAAGTAGAAAATGTTGTAAGAAATATAATTCTCCATAAAAATACAAACAGTTAATATTTGAATGTGAAAGGGATTATAAGCCCACATTTCTATAACTTCCACTCTACAAATCCAAAAATGTATACAATACTTATGCAAAAGTATGAATCTAATAGCATGAGGAACATTAAGCACTATTTGGGTATACATGAAAGTAAACTGAATTACTTGAATGTTTTTCTCTCTGAGATAAGAGGTATAAAAGCAGACAAAATTAGAAAATAGGTCTACTGGAAAATGCTAGTGAAATATTGGTCATTTATTCTGCAAAACAAGAAATCTAATATCTTTAAGGGTATGAAATATACATCAAATAGAAATGATGAGCTACTGAAAGACAAACAAAACCATTTCGAATTATGAATACCAAGGACGTTTTTGCATGCCAGTGTTGTGAAATCATATTTGTGTTGCCCTATAAGTTGTGACATATTTTATAATTTTCTTGTCTGAAGGTGATTTTTAAAATATACATGTATATTTTTAATTTATATGACATGTATCTGCCATAGATCAACACTTACAACAGTATATGGAGAAAGGGTAGTGAATCATTTAATACGTGTATCATTGTTTCAGAAAGAATACATGAAAAAAAATCCATTAATGTTTAGAACTTTTTTCATTTCTCATTTTCTAAAATATAAGGTTACCATGGTGCTTAAAGTGTTGGAAGCACAGTGCCTTAGCAATATGTTACATGAGAAATAATCCCAGAAAACTGCTAGAAATGATAATAATATAATAATTATAATAATCTATTTCTTTCATAGGCTAATTATATCATCACTATTAATTTTTAAAAATAATATTTCAGAGTATGTTCAAAGTTAATTCAGCAGCTTGATCCTTTCTGAGTCCTAAAAGTGGTAAAGTAACTGGAAAGGAACATATATTTAAGAAATAACCTACCCAGTTACACTTTTTCTTCTGCCATAAGCCTTCAAATACCAGAAGTGAAGTTTTCTGGCCTTAAATGTTGGACAGAGTTCAAAACCATCCTGGCAATCTTTCAAAAATAATTACCTACTAAAACTCATCACAGGTCTGAATAAGGTACCATGTCATCGTGAGCTGGCTCAGGTGTCTTAGTCAGCACATTCGGTTTTTACTCATCACAAAACCAAGGACAGACTTCTATCTCCTACAAATGTGGCACCTTCCCTGACACCCTGTCAGTGGCACAGGTGCCATTAAAAAGATTCAGCTGCTGATCAGCTAATCCTTTTTTATAAGCAGCAAATATGTATAAAGATATGAAATAGAATAAAAATAAATGAGAGAGAGAGAGAGCATCAACAGAGGTTGGAAGAAGGGGCAAAAGGAGAAGCAGACGCCCCCCTGAGCAGGGAGCCTGACATGGGGCTCGATCTCGGGACCCTGGGATCATAACCTGAGCTGAAAGCAAAGATAGCCAACTGAGCCACCCAGGAGCCTCCTATGATGTGATTTTATGGGATTTTATCTGAATTCTTATGGTCTGCTATCTTCAAATCACAGCTACAAATAGAAATGGGAATCACAGACTCCAAGACCTGGGGTGCCAATTGAAAACAAAATGTGTAAATGAGGGCCTCTGTGGAACTAACAGAAATTTTGGAGCCATGGCGACTCAAATCCAAAGACCCACTACCACTTTCAAATTCAATTTCAAAACACTGACAAAAACAATAACAACATATTTTTTTCTTTTAAAGATTTTATTTATTTATTTATTTAACAGAGAGAGAGAGAGAGAGAGAGAGAGAGAGAGATCACAAGTAGGCAGAGAGGCAGGCAGAGAGAGAGAGGAGGAAGCAGGCTCCCTGCTGAGCAGAGAGCCTGATGTAGGGCTCGATCCCAGGACCCTGAGATCATGACCTGAGCTGAAGGCAGAGGCTTTAACCCATTGAGCCACCCAGGTGCTCCTATGATAACATATTTTTCTAATGAAGATGTTTCTTGCAGTTTTCCTACACTAACCAAACACTTTTAAAGAAAAATTAAATTAAATTAAATTAAAATAAAATAAAATAATAAAAACCCAGAAGTCCTGAGGTGCTAGTCATTCACACTGCTCTACAGCAGTGAAGACTGAGGGCCAGTTATTTTATCATGTGAATTGTCAGACATTGTTTCTGACAATGGGTTTGCGATTTCTTCACTTGAGTGGATGGTATCTGCCAACAGGAATTTTAACCACGCTGTTTCAGTCATTGTCATCACTCTCAAGCAAGGGATCAAGCTGCAAAGCTGCCTCAAAACAGATTGCTGGAGGAGTGTGTTACCAGGATTTATTAATTTGCTCATTATTCCAAATTTCACTGTACTTTCAACCACAGGGGTCACCATCCCTGTGTGAAAGGAGAGTCAAAACGAAGTAAACATTGCTAAGAGAGTCATTCAAAACAGCGTTGAAAGGACACTGAGGAAGTAGGGCCTATAACCCTGTCCTGTTTCAATTCTTGGAACACCATTATCTTTGACTTTTGTCGATTGCAACTTGACCACCTCGTGGAACACATACTTCCATTTTACACTGAAAGTGAGATAATGTAACACCTGTTAGCTGAATAGCTAATCATGTATTCCATAGTCAGTTTATTTACTTTTAAAAAAGATTTTATTTAATTATTTGTCAGAGAGAGAGAGAGCAAGAAAGGGAGCACAAGCAGGGGGAACAGCAGGCAGAGGCAGAAGCAGGCTCCCCACTAAGCAAGGAGCCTGAGGTGGGACTCCATCCCAGAACTCTGGGATGGTGACCTGAGCTGAAAGCAGATGCTAAACTGACTCAGCCACCCAGGCATCCTTCCACAGTCAGTTTAAACTCTCAGTTCAAGTCAGCACCAATCGTGATTCTTTCAAAATAAGTTTTGTAACCTTGTGGGTTTTGCCTTTATAAGCCTACACTCTCCATTTGCAATTTCATGAAACTTTTGATTTCTGTGGACTCTTTGTCTCTTAAATTGCAATCCCTTATATCCCAAATAAGCTTTACTATCTCTTCTTTTTTTTTTTTAAAGATTTTATTTATTCATTTGACAGAGAGAGATTACAAGTAGGCAGAGAGGCAGGCAGAGAGAGAGGAGGAAGCAGGCTCCCTGCTGAGCAGAGAGCCCGATGCAGGCCTCGATCCCAGGACCCTGAGATCATGACCTGAGCCGAAGGCAGAGGCATTAACCCACTGAGCCACCCAGGCGCCCTGCTGTCTCTTCTTGATCAACACCTAAATACCAATGGAATTCATCTTCACATTTATCTCAGCTGTATTATAAGAAAAAAAAAACTTCATGGCAGATATTTGTTCTAGGTAAATTATCCTTTCGTTTGATAGGAATATATTGTATTGCTATGATGAATAAACTGTTCCCTTTACAATTGTATTCAGTAATGTAACTTCAGGAAACATTTCTACCTATTGGGAGCAGGGAGACTGAGGGACCAGGAGAAGTGATAGAGGGGTAAAGTTAACACAACAGCCAATTTAAAATATAGGCCATCCTGGGTAGGTGGGAGTCAGAGGCCGTCCTCACATCTGTACATTTATTTGTATGTCCTACAGAATCTTCACATCAGTTATTCGAAGCTCATCTTATTTCTCTACTTTACTTCTCCCCTTACTGAACTTGTCCCTCTTCTTCTACTGTTTTCATATCAGTGAGAGGCTCCATGATGCTCTTAGTAGGCCAAACCAGAAAAGTCAACGTCATCATTTGATCTATGACTTTTCCTTACCCTTTATGTCCAATCAATCTCCAAGTCCAATAGATTCCACCTCTTAAATATCTATTGAATCCATTTACCTCTCACCACCCTTAGAGTAATTAGCCTACCACTGTGTATCAGCTGGATACCGTATAATCACCTCCAAATTCTAGGTTGCAAAAGAATCACCTTGGTGTCTATCTAAAATTACAAGCATTCTCCTCAACACATAAGTAAAGGGAGATGGGATTATTAGTAGACACTCATTTACCTAAGTGGCAGCACTTAGCTTTTCCATACTACTCTGCAATTAAAAGTATAAAGTCAAAAACAAATTAAAAATAAGAAAAAAATAAATTCTCCCTGGTATGAAAAGGGAAGGAGACTCCCCTCTCCCTTCTCTTAGAATACTTACCTTTCTAAAACTTGTAATTGCGAATTATTTTCCTGTCTCTTTGAAATGTATGTCCATCTTTTTAAAAGCTAAGTAAGCCTCTTGCAAGTTTTAGAATCCTGGGATATTTCTCTCAAGGACCTGGAACTGTCTTTGAAATGCAATCATCCAGGAAGATAACATCCCCATCTCCCCATTTCCTTTTATTTTTTAAGGTTTTATTTATTTATTTGACAGAGAGAGAATGAGAGAGAGCGCGCATGAGAGGGGGGAGGGTCAGAGGGAGAAGCAGACTCCCTGCTGAGCAGGGAACCAGATATGAGACAGGATCCTGGGACTCCAGGATCAGGACCTGAGAAGGCAGTCACTTAACCAACCAAGCCACCCAGGTGCCTTTTTTTTTTTTTTTTTACTACTACTATTTTTTTTCACTACTACTTTTTTTTTTTATGTTATGTAAGTCAGCACACAGTACATCATTAGTTTTTGATGGAGTGTTCCATGATTCATTGTTTGCATATAACACCCATCTCCCGGTTTCTACGAGAGGATATCGGACTAACTTCAGCTGGTGTCTGATCCAAGCTGCAAATCTACCTCTTGTCAGAAAGATATGAGAAATGGATCTTCCCTTTGGATGAAGGTGATTAGCAAACACAGGTGATTAGCAAACACAGGTGGTTGCCCCAAAGAGCAGGTGAATTTAGGGTGAACTATGTGTGACAAATGGTGCTGTGAAGTCCTCTTACTTGAGTACTAGATATTGTTTACCTTGAACAAATGTATGCAATGTGTTGTGTGTGCTCAGCTATATAAGAGGGTAAAATTTATGTGTCTTTGCAATCTCTTTAGCAGATTTCCTGTGATGCACATCCCAATTTGGTTTAATGCTCATTCAATAATAAAATAGTTTCTTTCTAACTTTGTAGAGAGGATTTCTAGGTTGGCAGAGGATTTTGCTTTTAATTATATTTCCCCAATAAGATACAGTCTGTGTAAGGTTATTCTGCTACTTTAAAAAGCTAAATTAACTGAAGGGTAGTGGTATATATAGAATGGAAGAAGCATTATAGTTGAATGCAGGTATATTGGAACTGTTTGAAAATTATTCATTCTGTGCTTCATACATTCCTGGGACAAGAACAAGTTTTAAGGTGTGATCCTTAACTAATAACCTTCTCCATCCCTCCTTCTGTAAAGACTTAATTACAGAATATTTCTGAATTTTTTTTCTTTTGTACTCATAACTCCATAAGGTCAAAAACATGATATGCTGCTTTTTTATTCATTTCTAGCTTGCTGCTATAGCCAATTTAGATTCAAATCTTTAAATATTTTAGTGTTAGAAGGAATCTTAAAAATCATCTACAGAAACCCTTCATTTTACAGAGTCCTACAGAGGTTAAATGACATGCAGTAAAAATTTCTAGTCCTCACCATGGCCTATGATAAGGTGCATCCTTCCCACTCTGACCTTATTCCCTACTACTTTTTCAATCTTGCTTGACCTTTTGCTATTCCTCTATCATAGCAGACAAGCGCCCGCCCCAGAGTGTTTGCATGTGCTATCACAGGCCTAGAAATGCTTTCTTTCAAATAGCTGTGGGTCACTCACTCATTTCCTTCAGTTTTTTTCCATTCATGGTTCCTTCTCTAACAAAGGTATCCTCAATAATCCCATGGAAATACATATACAACACTCCCCCCACCCACACACACTCTCTCTTTCTCTTTCTCTCCATCCCCTCACTAGGCTTTAGTGTTTTCATAGTATTTATTGTGATCCTATGTTGTATTTAGTTGCAAATGAATGAATGAGTGATACTATAACTTTAGGCTGTGACTATTCCAGAGCTACTTTGAATGTTTGCTTAAATTCTGTATTTTCATTTATTTGAACTTTTGTGTGTTCCTTCCCACAACATAAATTTCTTTCAAATAAAATCAAACAAGAGGCACAGAGTTAATGCAGGAGAAAACTTTAGTTATATTCTCACATTCTAATTAGGGATATAAAAGGATGATTTGTAAAAAACAAAAACAACCTTTCTGTTATACCCATTCAAACCTCACAGGCTTCAGATAAATTCTAGTGGATTTAGGGAAAGGAAATTCTAGTAGATTTAGTCTACTAGACTTAGACTTAGACTTAGACTAGACTTTAGACTTAATCCATTCTCTGGTCCTCAAAAACTACACCATTGGTCTTAAACTTTAGTGTACATCATAATTACCTGGAAAGTATATTAAAATATAGATTTCTATGCCCCAGGTCCAGATCTCTGATACAGTAGCTCTAGGGTGGGGCCTGAGAATTTGTATTTTGAATAAGTTCCCAAGTGATTATGCTATTGCTTTATGAATTACACTTTGAGAGCTAGTATAAAGGTAAAGCTTCTGTCACTTGATATTTAGTTTATATAACCATGTTATCTACACTAGGAAATGGGTCTTATGTGGAAGTGTTACCTGTGTCTGAACTATATATGGATTCAAGCAATAACAACAGGTACAAAATCATTTAAGAAAATATTCTTTTTAAAAAACGTTCTTGATATTTTGAAGATATAATTTATTTTACTATGCAAAGAAAGCTAAAACAATAAATGCTGAAATAAGGCATAATCTATCCCATATTTGTTCCTAAATATAATTTTTTATTAAATGCCTAAAATGTTTAAGTTTGATCAGAAAATTTCTACTCTTAATTTTTTATGAATAAAAAAATTAATCGCCTTTGTATGTGGGATGCAGACAGGCAAGCAATATATTAGAAACGAATGGTAATAATTGGTGTCTTATCAAAAGTTTTTTACTGGTCTTTTAAGCTTTATTGAGGCATAACTGACATACAAAAAATGCACACATTTAATGTATACATCTCTTTGAGTTTGGATATAAGTGTTAGCCTGTGATACTATCACCCCAATGAAGGCGCTGAACATATTCACCACTTCCAGTTCTTTCACTGATTCGATCCCCAATCCTTGCTTTTGATTCCTTCCTTAAAGAGACAAATTAGAGGGGCACCTGGGTGGCTCAGTCGTTAAGTGTCTGACTTCAGCTCAGGTCATGATCCCAGGGTCCTGGGATGGAGCCCTGCATGGGGCTCCCTGCTCAGCTGGAAGCCTGCTTCTCCCTCTCCTACCCCCCCTGCTTGTGTTCCACCTCTCACTGTGTCTTTCTCTGTCAAATAAATAAATAAAATCTTTTTTTAAAAAAAAGGTGAGACAAATTAGAATATTAAAACCTAAAGGAATTTTTAGAAATCATATTGTCCGAGCACTTAATATTCAACTTAAGAAAAAGGAGGTGTTTATCTTTACAATACTTTTCCAATATGGGCATTAGTATGTGAATATATGTTAACTTTTGAAATAATTATGCTTGCAAAAATGCTTTAAAAATCTTTTTATTTAATTAATTTTGGCTATTAACAGAAAGAAGTTTTGAAATTTGGAATTCATAGATTATATATTCCAGAAGAATCTCCAAATTAAAATAAATGTTGACCAAAACTGTACCTCTACTACCTTACTTTGTTTTAATGAATATCTCAACTCTGAAACAATGATTTTAAAAGGAGGTTGTGATCATTTACAACACTGTATTCTACTTTGTGACCTTTTATGTAACAGGAATTTAAGTTCAGGTACCCAAAGGATATCATCCCACAAGTTCTCCCCTCAGCAATGATAGAGGATGAAAAACACTCCACTCCACAGAGCTGTATGTAATGGGGCTAAAACAAACAGAAGAGATAAGAATCAGGTGAAGGGGATCAGAATATGCCACACCAATGTGTGCCATTTTAACATAAGCACTGTTTTGAGCTGAAGGCAATTTGCTCTTTGCCCTACTCCTTTCTGTCTAAAAGTGGGGTAAAAATTTCCCTTTTAAAGATAACTATTTCACTTGCAAAGGGGGTCTCCCTTTCCCATATCAGGATGAGGAGACTGATTCTTAATAACCAATTTGAGTCTGCATAATAAATATCACTAAACAACCCTTCTCTTGCATTGGTTTCCCCTAGTTACCTTCCCACAATTTTACCATCCCTAGAAATTTGTATCTTTATAAGGCTCCATGAGCGGTGCTGATGAGCAGACTTGGTTGAAAGACATTCCCTGGGTTAGGCCAACATCTGGATTTTGTACATGAGGAAATCAAGGCCTGGAATACTTACTCCATTCCTCACCTCCCATGAAAACAATTCAAAAGAATTTTTTTTTTTAATTTTTCAAATGGCTCTTGCCTGGCTCATGGTAGTTATATATGATTGGGTCTTGGGGGATTAACCATAACTGCATGTTTTATTACTTTATCTTTTTTTTTAATTGGACATTGGAAATATTACCTCTTCTGTGAGGTGTCTTATAACACTCCCTCATCTCTTAACACTGAGGTAAATTTTGTTTTCCTTCCCTTGTTCTCCATAACACTTTTTTTTCATATTTCTATGTATTATAAAATTGGTAGAAAATTCTTAAAAATACCAGATTATAATGGAAAAAACAATCCAGATCATAAGGGGAAAAAATAGGCCAAAGAGTAAAAAATATCCAGAGAAAACACAGAAAAACAAAATGGGACCATGTTGACATTATTTTGTTTCATAATCTTTATCAGGCCTATTTAAGAATATGCTTGAATATCCTGCAAGAAGGAAATGGCTGGATAATTTCCTCCAGGAACTTTCCAATGCATGATTCCTAGAGAATCACTTCATAATTTAACCTGCCTTTAGGCCTTCTGAATGTGTTAGTTTTTTTATTTTATTTTATTTTAAAGATTTTGTTTCTTTATTTGACACAGAGAGCGAGATCACAAGTAGGCAGAGAGGCAGGCAGAGAGAGGAGGAAGCAGGCTCCCCGCTGAGCAGAGAGCCCAATGTGGGACTCGATCCCAGGACCCTGAGATCATGACCTGAGTCGAAGGCAGAAGTTTTAACCCACTGAGCCACCCAGGAGCCCCTATTTTATTTTATTGAGAAATATGAAACAGAGGACATGTAACTGAGTTATTACAATACTTGCCATAAAGACTCGTTTCCAGGATAAGTCTAATTCAATTCACTTGTGCCCTCTTCAAGACAAGAATTTCAAGAACCCTCTTCACGTGGAACTGAGAAGAAGGCTGCTTGAGCAAAGCTGGCCTGTCCCCATGGTGAGTTCTTTTTTCCCCAGAGGCAACACAGATAATGGTTATGAGAATGCACTGTGAAACTAGAATGTTTGGGTCTGAATCCCGGCTCTGACACTGAGCAGCTGTGTGAACTAGAGTAAATTATTTAATCTCTCTGTGCATCTGTGACTTCAAATCTTTTAAAATGAAATTTTTAAAAAAATGGTGATCACTAGGATGTTAAGGTTTAGCCCATTTGCTGCAGGTGAACTATGACAGACAGGTTCTCAGTTATCTGCCATTGCTCTCAATAGTGCAAAAATTCATGTCTTTGATTCTTAACGCAAGCTACAAAACTATAACAATTTAATTTGAGTGCCTGAAGCTGAACTGTTGTAAAATCTCTTTTTCAAAGCAATATTAAACCAGGTAGAAAAATAGACTACTCTGATCTACATTCCTCTTCCTTCCATTATCTGCCCTCTCCACTTTGAACATCACTGTCATTGACCCCACTGTTTTTCATCAACCAGCACCAATTAGGTCATTATGTATCAATCACTTGTAAATTCAAAATAAATGTTGGCCTGCCATCTTCCAGGGGAAATGAGGATGGGAACCACCTAAGCAACATTACATATTTTATCCTTATTTCTTTTTAGGCTCTGCATTGCCCAGAGGAAGAAAAATGGAACCTACCATTCAATCTCATGAAGTTCCCACTTATAGGAACATTAGTGAAGAAGGTCAACATTCAACACACTTTAGAAATATAATTCAACCACATATTCTTTGTATGAGAACTTGCATTGAATCCAACAACCATGCATTGGACAGTAACCTGACTGACAGAAGTGAAACTTTTTTTGTTTGTTTGTTTAAGCTGGGTAATTTAGCAGGTGCTTCACATTAGAAAATGTGTATATATTACCCAGTATAGTGTTCTTACACCTGTCTTGAGGTCACCTACTTAAAGTCTGGTGTTCAACAGACAAAAACAAATTCAATCTTTACTAAAATCTTGCCAAAATATGAAAGGTAAATTCTATTTATAGTCTCAAAAATGCATTTTAATTTTAATATGCTCTTCATTTATTTCTCTTTTCTTGTCTCATATACTTCAGCTCTCTACCTTTCCTGATTCCCCCAGGCTTCCCAAATCCGACCAATACAGAACTCCAAAACCCATCTCATCTCCCCTCTTACCTTTCCCATCTAGTTTAGTTCCTTTCACCATAAATCCCCACCATTCCTGATGTAAATCAAGCAGGAGTCTGAGGCTTTCCAAATGTTCTGGTTCATCCTTAGGAGGATCTGCATTAAAATGCTCAGGAGTCCATGGGGCAAGAGACATTTTTCTATAGCCAATGAAGGATAAGCAGAACATGCCATCCCAAATTATGCTACTTTGGCACAAGGATTTTTTTGAATTGAATGCAATTGAGAAGCAGATACAGGAGAAGTTCTCTGCCCTCCCTTATTTGCCTAAAAGCAGGACATACACTTGCAAAGGTGTCCTCCCTCCCCTCTCAAGGGCAAAAGTTAATCACCAGCAACAACTCTAGATCTTTATCGGCCGAGAAAGTCACCAGAAGAATCTACATGAGGAATTTTACTAGCTAGCCCTTATCTTTTCGTTACTTCCCCCATATATTTACCATTCCACAATGTGCTACCCTTAGAAACTCGGTCTTTTTCCTTTGTCACTTGTCTACAAATTTATTGTTCTTTTGTTAAGATGCTATATAATCCCAAGTTCTAACCACCCTTTTGAGTAACTCATCAGTCCTATGTGTAGGCATGATACACGTGGTAATAAACTTGTTTTCTCCTTTTTTAAATTTTTTATTTATTTTTTAAATTCAAGTATAATTAACATAGTGTTATATTAGTTTCAGGTGTACACTAAAATTCGATGATTCTGTACATTACTCAGTGTTCCTCATAAGTGTACTATTTTGTTTTAAGATTGATTTATTTATTTGAGAGAGAGTGCATGAGCAGAAGGGGCAGAGGAAGAGGGAGAGAGAGAATCCCAAACAGACGCCACACTGAGTGCAGAGCCTGAGGCAGGGCTCCATTCCAGGACTTAGAGATCAGACCTGAGCTGAAACCAATAGTTGGGAGCTCAACTGACTTCGCCACCCAGGCACTTAATCCCCTTCACCTATTTTATCCATTCCCTCAACCCATGGTTTTCTCGTTAATCTATTTTGTGTCAGTCTAATTTACAAGGCCTTAAACAAAACTAAGAGATAGAGGATCAAAGTCAAAAGTATTCACCTCTACACTAGCTTTGAATATGAAGATGTTTTTGTCTAGTCACAGTATTTATAGGCTTTTATTAGGAAACAACAGGATTTTTGATAAAATTTTTTGGTAAATTTTTGGTAAAACTGGATACAGATTACACTCTAACCATTTAATTTTTTCATGTTAGACAGCTCTACAGTGTCTTTATAAAGAAGTGATATTATAATCTCATTCTACATTTGTTCCCACTTCCTTATTTCAATACTCCATTTAGAATTTTTTAAATTATAGTGTCAATGAGTTAGAGCTTCTGTGGGGGTGTGGAGAGCTAATGGGTTTATGTCTAATAGAAATTCTAGAACTGAGATAATTACTGAATTGGCTTTCTTAAACTCATTATCCTACTCAGTAGAACTTAATGTATCCTCACAATATTAATTGAATGAAAACAGTTTTTAAAAAAAATATTTGAAGGCATCATATGTTCCAGTTGACAGCATTATGATGATGAGTTTTAAATGCAAAAGTGACTATAATACTAATTTTTCTTCCAGGATTATTGAATTAAATAATTTATAGCCAATGATTAATGGTGTTAATTATGTCCACTCTCAGAATTACTTCAATAATTATTTATTCTCTTCAGCTCCTGAGTAATTAACTAAGCAGATGCATCTTAGTTTATATTGCTTGTCTCATAAAAAGGAGTTAGTACTATTTATTGGACATTTTAGGAACAATTATATTTTGGATAGTTTTGGTGACTGGCTAGACTATTTTTCTTTTTTCCTTTGCATTCTGTCTGCTGGTTTTCTAACTAAACTTCTTAACTGACATTCATTATTCAGTGAGGTTCCAATTGTAACTGAATTTATGAAGGTTTTCATTACTTAATGTATTCTGAAAAAAATTGTTTAGCACTCTGTAAAATCCAACTTAACACTGATTTACCCCTCAGTTTTATATTTTTAAATCTTTCTGTATTTCAAAGATAATATTACACAATCATTTAATGTAATAATTTAAGTGGCTCAGCCTCATATTCTTCTTTGTTTTCATACATTATCATCCATGTACATTCATGTATCACTGAGTCAGAAGCAGAACTTTCACACGGCATTTTGTCATGTCATTTAACACATTCTCTCCTGCTTCAATAAAGCCTGAAAATGTATTTTTTTTAACTATGTAATAAGAACTACTTGAATGGAGAAAGGAGACTTGGGAGTAGTTTTCAGGCTAGCGATAACCTTGCTTTTGAGTTTAATAACTATCTGTATACAATTACGAAACCCAAACATCACTGAGAAAATCTAGCATTTTTGTTACACGTAAGTTTTTTCAAAAGTAAGACCTTCCTTCCCCTTAACACTAGTAATCTTGAAACTGGCACAATACCTCCCATATTATAAAACTTTTATCATTAATTGTTATGATTAAGTTCAATGCTACTTTATACAAAGATGTTTTCAGTAACCAACTGTTGGTTCAATTACAACCAAATGCAGTCTTCAGGTACAAATTATGTTTCAAAATCAATCAATTTTGTTATACCTAATTGTGAGAACTAGTGCAGTGGAAAAAAACCCACATATATACACTTAAAAAAAAACTGCATCTACACGATTTTCTACTTTTGACCACAGTAATCCATTGTACATTACTCCACTGCTCAAGTATTAAAATTTTGTTCCAATTTATATGTCATTTTAGAAAGTCATTGGAAAAATACTTGTATCATATCTCTGCATTTATTAATGTATTTATTTGAAATATATTTCTATTTAGAATTATTTTCCTAAGGGTATAAAGATCTTTATGTTTCTTGCTGTGTATTGCCTTACCTTCCATATTCTAAAAGGGTTACATTTATTTATAATAAGAATAACATTGATTTAGTATATATATATGTGTGTATATATATATATACATACATATATATATATATATTGAGTTCTTTCATTTATTTGAGAGAGAAAGAGAGAGTAGCTGGGGGTGCGCACCAGTGGGAGGGGCAGAGGAAGAGACAATCTTTTTTTTTTTAATTTATTATTATAATTATTATTTGCCCCAGGGGTACAGGTCTGTGAATCAGCAGGCTTATGCCTTTCACAGCATTCACAATAGCACAAATGCTCCCCAATGTCCATAACCCATCCACCCTATCCCTACCCTCCCACCCCCCAGTAACCCTCAGTTTGTTTTGTAAGATTAAGAGTTTCTTATGGTTTGTCTCCTTCCCCATCCCATCTTGTTTCATTATTTTTCCCTCCCTACCCCCCACAACC